>JAOBYE010149998.1:0-34181 GCA_025403585.1 Parazoanthus swiftii | reverse complement strand
CCTGATCGCTAAGTTTTTAACGGTTTTGCTCGAAGTTACGTCTTGACACTTGGCGCGACATTCAACGAAGTATTGCACGCCATTTCGTCACCTGGTGTCACTTCCTGAAAATGTTGCGTGCGATGTTGCAGAAGTAGAATCGGTTCTGCTTTTGCAGCATTGCGTGCAACAATTTCGAGGAGCTGATGCACGGTGCAATTTCCCCATTGCGTGAAATGTTGCACTGTGTGTCATGCCCTTAACAAACTACTCTCAATTTAGTTTTTCATGTCCCGGGTTTCTTGTATATGATTATCAAGTAATCACACTTTTTCCCGTTCAGTTTGGAATTAATTTGCATTCGAGTGTTTTTCAAAGTTCTCAAGTTGCGATCGCCCTCAGGGGTTTAGCCATTTATGACGCACTTTGAAAAACACTCGCGTACGAATTGATTCTAACATGAACTCGAAATGGTATGATTATTGCTACTAACTCGCTAATAATAATAGTTTTTGATTAGTGTATCAATATGTAGTTAGCATGTCGCTATGAACTGTTTGGGGAAACTGGGGTACAAGTTGATAGATAAGTATCCTTGAATAAAGCTATGCGCTAAGGGATGGACCACTTAACAAAATAGGCAAGAGCAGTGAAAAGTTTTTAAAATGATGAAAGCAGAAGTTTGCACGCTCCAGAAGAAAACGCAAAAAAATTACACGGAAACCACTGCTCGGCCCCCGTCCCCCTCGACGATGTTGTAACGATCCTTTTCGTACGCAGCTGTGACAGCTCTTTAGCGTAAGAAATTGATTTCAAGTTTCCTTTCAGCAAATCTCAAAAAGGTGAGTGCGTGCAATTTTTCACTTTTGATATTTAGATTAATGAAAATGCGCGCAGATTGACAAGACTGTCGTGTAACTACAAAGGGTATTGACTTAAAAGGAAAGGGCAATGCAGATCTTATTGCAAAATTGAGGTAAGAAGGTGATTTAATTTTACTCGGACGCGACTTTATGAGAAGGAAAACGTGTTAATTTTTGTGAAACAACATTTGAATATAGTGATAATGATATTTTTCATGCGTTGCATCAGTCAGTTACTGATTTGCCTTTTATTTCAGCGACATTATAGTTGCCTGTGCAGTTTCAACTATGCTGGCTGAGCTGGCGCTGACGAGGAACGTCAAATCAGCTTTCGTCGGCCTTTTGCACTTACTAGTGTAAGTGTTAGGCCGGCGGAGGAGGTGAGGCAGATGTGGGGAACCTGCTGATGTATTATGTCCCACATCTGCCCCCTCCCCCACCCCTCCCTCCCCCAGCTTTCACTTTTCACGTTGTGCTTTTGAAAGCAACAGTAGCCAGCTGTTAAGCTTGGTTCGTTCCTACGGGCAGTTCATTATAAATGTAGTTAGGCCAAACTGTTTTGATGTGTCTTCGTCGACAACCACGTCCTAATATCTTGAACTCCCTATTTATAGGCCGATTGTTCCATTTTTTTGGACGACGCAATATTGACCCCGACCACCAGGTCTTGGTGGAACTCCACCGTCATTGTTCGTATTTTGGGTGCTGTATGAACGGATTTTTCTAAAGTATTGCTTGAATACGGATAACACGAGATGAAGGTATGCGGTAGAGCGAGAAGCAACTAGAAGACTTCCGTAGCTGATGGACATCGCTAAGGTTTTATTACCGAAGATCAATTGCTGTTGGTTCTGGAGAATCATGGTGTTCACCTTGAGAGTAGCCCTGATTCGTGTTGCTCAAACAACATGCGCCTTCGAATTCTACAATAAATGGGACCATATCAACCATTGCAGCCCAACGACCTGAATGGGGGGTCGGTTTAGGACACAAATGGGGTGTTGGGATTTGACACAACCTAACGCAGTACAACGATTCCGGCCACCAAAATACGACTCCACCCACTTTCAAGGTGGTCGTCATATGCAATAAATGAATCACTAAAGGAAAAAAATAATGAAAACTGGAATGAACCGCAAACTTTTAAAAGTCTCAAAAAATATAACCGGAACATGGTTTTTAAATTAAGTTTCGTTTACTTTAGATTCTGGTGAGTTTTGTACAGTTGTCTTCAAAGTCGCAAAGAATAAAAACCAGTTATCTACAGACAGTCAAACTGCCCGTTTCATGTTTTCATGGACCTCTATTTGATCTTTTGATCTTGTCTTCCAGCTCTCGACAAAACGTCGATGTGTAAGTTACTAAAACGCCCGATAAAACGTGACACGAATTTCGGAAAAGAACGGGCATTACACCAAATAAAACAAAACTTCCCGTACACAACATTTGGTACATGCATTATTGTATCAAAACAGGAAAACACGACACGTCATGAAGTGTTTTGCTGTAGTAGGCCGAAAATCTTGATTGTTTTTTATTTGTTACATGTATTGCAGTTCGGTATTAACACTCCACACATGGACATCTAAAATTCCACTTCTAGCCGATGTTGTTCTTCAAAGTTTTGTAGTTTATGCATTCAGTTATTTACGATTATTATTTGGAGACTCTGTCATCATGGAACAGAATCGCGGAACAAGATCTTGTGTTGAAAAGTTCAACTTCATCGATTTCTCTGATAATTAGAATAACAGCGATTTCAAATCCTTTGATCGCGAAGTCAGTAAACCTAACATCTCATTGTTCTCGAATGAACATTGGATCAATGATCTGTATTCAGCCAACTATCTATGACGTCAATTGAAAATCTCAGTTCAGACCGTTGGGCTGCAACGATTGAAGCTTATCACTAGACCAAACCGTTTTAGGATGTACTATGGTCACGTCTCGCAAAGTTGCGATGATACTATTGGTTTAACCCTTTCAGCACCACGTTTTCTAAGAAATAGCGCTTTTGATAATAAAACTGTTTTTGAACCTTAACTAAGCCAATGTCTTTCAGCGCAGTTCAGGTTAGTGATACATCTAGTTGTTAGTGCTAGAACACTGAGAGAAACCTATGAGAAAACTTCTATTTTCCGTGCTTGTCCAAAAACGTGTTTTCAAATTTTTATAAAATTTTTCTCCCCTTATCAGTCGCCTATCCACACTCGCTTCCTCCGATTCTCTCTTTTCTTGCACCTCTCGCCTTTAACTGTTGTTACTGTCGATGTAACAATTGTAACCGTTTTTGCGAAACAGGCAAAGGAGTTGCTTTGTGAGTAAAATTTTCTATTAATTTTTACCAAACGTTCGACGGTTAATCGCATGCTCTCGTCCATCGGATATCGTTGTTAAGGTCTGTGCAAATCACACATGCCTACACGACCAGTTTTGTGACGTCAAAACGGATGACGTCAGAAGCCGAACTCTGTCTGCATCTCTTAAGTGTCAAATGCAGTCGACATTGGCGATGAAAGAATTGCGTTCAAGCGCAATTGGGAAACAAGTAAGTATCACAATATCGACACCTGGTTTGCTGTATGGTACAATCCAGCTCTTATACCCCCTTTCCCCACCGATAAAATACCCCTAATTCTCTTACTATTGTCATAAACAATAAGTTAAGCCGAAGTGAGTTTTTATATTCGTTTTGAAGCTTGTTGTGTGCAACACAACGGCCTCTTGCACTACTATACATAATCTTATGACACAGAGCTACCTGATACCGTATTTTTAGTTACAAGAAGAACTTGATTCGAAATTAAACTTCCCGGTATAGGCCCACTCCCCTTTTCCCCGACTTTCCCTCTCCGGTCATATTGAAAAGTCTTCCCGTTGCAAATCCATCAAAACTAATTAACGCACTTCAATACCGAGTTGACTCAAGAGAGCGGCGCGGCGCGTATTCAAATTTTATACTTTTTAGCGCGGCGCTTATTCGAGGATGCCGCTTGTTTACAAGTATTTTCGTTATCATGAGCGGCGCATCTTCGAAAATGTCTTTTTGCTCTCATGTGCGGCGCTTGCTCGAAGACGCCATTGGTTGGTTCTCTTTTCCTGGTCTCACGTGCGACCCTTTGACAGCCTAAAGTTGTTCTAATTGTTCTTACTTTTACACATAAAAAAGATGACAAAGTTCGAAATTTGAGTCTTTACAGATCTGAAACAGAGCTGATCCTTGAAAATGTTCTTAACTTATTCTTAAATGTGGGCAAATATGACCATCAGTATACTTATAAATTTTGATTTATAAAGGAAAATGGGTGTACTCGAAGAAATGCACAGGTGGTAATTTTGAAAAAAACCACTGTAAATATACGCATCTGTTCCAAGGTCAGTTTAGCGTCATAAATATCGGATTGAAAGAAAAAGTTCTGAATTCACAGAACCTTCTCAAAAACACAAAGACAGGCCTGTGTTACTCCCAAGCTAACGTGTTCAACAGAAATATTTTTCCACATACTGCCTCCAGTTGTTCTTAAAGTTTCCTCAACCAGGTATTCAGAAAAATCATGATTTGCAGGTTTGCTTGTCCCAAGACAGTTTTTGTTCTGCGAGCTATCAAAGGAAGGCCCCGTGCTTTCACTGGCTACATCACATGTCTTGTCAGCCTGAAGCTCACCCACACACTTCATTACCAGTTCCAATAAGTCACAGCTGCACAGAATCACAGCTCTTCCACCAAGCCGTAAAATCTTGTCCCAAGAAGTGAACAAACTGGGGTACAAGTTCTGTGTTTCTTCTTTACGGCCAAACTTGTGTCCGAATGGAATGTCACAGAGTATTACATCGACCTTTGAATGCAGAAATTCTAGGTTAGTTGCATCTGCTTCAATCAGCTGAACTTCAGTAGATGTGGAAGTCAAAGCTTGCAATGTTCTGAGGTTTTCCTGTAAAACAAGACATAATCAGTACACAACTGCAAAATGCCCTGCCAAAATCTATTAACATTACAACGAATACCTCTAGTACCGACTTCTACTTGAGTGACATTGTACTTTTCAAAACTGTCTATACATACTGTTTTACAAGTTCAAAACTGAATTGAAACTTCATAATAACAACTCCTCCCCCCCCCCCTCATAAATGTTGATGTTTCTCCAAAAAAACCTGAATGTCTAAGGGTTTTGACAGAGTTGTTTTGGAAGCAAGAAGTCATTCCTTTTGGAGGGTCCCCTATACCCCTTGTGAAAACAGATTCACGTAAAAGTTTTTGGCCTTTTCACGCGTCACAAGAAAGTCGAAAAAGTAAAAAATCGAAATCACGGGAACGTAAAAATATATTTGCACAAAGAATCACGAATCACGGAAAAATAAAATTCTCAATCTCGAGTCACGGAAATATAAATATAGTCATTCACGCGTCACGAAAAAGGTATAGGGGACCCTCCTTTTGCACATGGATGAATTCAAAGATTGAATCAAAGATCACTCAAAATACCCGCGCAACTTCCAACTGCCTCTTGTTGTTATCACAGCCAATGTACAGAGCTGCTGGCCAGGATGTTGCAGCTTCCAACAGGATGGTAGCAACCCCACACATGGGATCAACTACAAGAGAATCATTTTTAATTGAAGCTAAATAACCAATTATCCACGCCACAGAAGAGCGGAGTCCAATTGTCTTTAGATATGGTCGTCGTGACAAAGGAGTCGGAGTAACTGGTATTCCAACAACTAAAAAACTGTCATTGACATGTATATAAAGTTCAAATGAAGGATTTCTTAGATCAACCTGCAGCTGCCACAAATCTGCTAACATTTTTCCAAGAGTAACAACCATTTCTGTTTGAAGGTCGTGTTTTCTATAGCTCCCTCTGCATTTGCATGAAACTCTAAAAGTTAAAGTGTCTTGACTCCTACTTGTACAAGCGACACCAGTTTCATGACTGACTTTAGTAGCTTCAATGATTTTCATAGTATTCTCTTGATTTGTAGTTTGAATTGCTGCTGTTTCTGTGTCACCATCCCTCCTGGCACTTGAAAACTTCCCTGAGTTATACAATGGTTTAGCAGCAACACTGGCACCTTGTAATGACTGTTCCGAGTGTGAACCATTTTCTGCACAACAGAGTTGAAAATCAGTCACTGAACCATCTTTAGAACGTTTTTTCTTCTGAGCGGGTTTCTCATTACATTCCTCAGCTGACTCGAGACACACGTTTTCTCTTTTTCTACTAGTTTTCGCAGATTCTTCCTCAACATTACTGTCAAACACTTCCTTACTAACTCTGGTCACACTGAGAAATAATTTCAACATACTTAAGCAAGACTCGAACTCTCTACCGTGTTCGTCAACAAATCGTTTAAGATAAGACACAATGTCTTCGTTACATTTACTTGTCTCAATTTTGAGAAGCTTTATAAACAGTCTTTCAACTGATTTTAACTTCAAAAGTTCTTCAACGCTGGCTTCCGTGGAATCTATGTCGAAGAAAACCTTTCCATCAATTCGATCCACTTCACCAACAGTTTGGAACTTTTGAACAATTTCTGCTTCTACAAACTTTTCTGTCCCACGACCTGCCGTTGCGAAGAACCCAGATGAACTCATTGCTTTGTTTGACGCACAGGATTGTTTCTATTCCTCGAATTTCAACACCTTCGAGACCCAAAAGTCATTGCAAAAAAGGGTTCAAATTATTGAAGAATATGGCCGCCATCTTTAGTTGACTACATATATCACATACATGAAGTATCTTCCTGGGGTATTCTGGACAACCGCTGTACAAATGTCACAGCGGTCGTGCGACTGAAGGATTTTCATGGCAACCAAGAGATAATCAAACAAAATGGCGTCGACCGAAGAAGAAGGAGCTTATTACTTGGAACGTATCCATATTTTTTGCCGTATAAACTTTCTCAAAGATTATTATTTTAGCTGTATAAAGTAGTTCAACAATTGTATGGGAGAAACTTATGTGAAATTCTTTTAGAGGCAATATATTGAACAGTAGGTTGGTCATGATTTTAACATAACGGTGGTCTCTGTATTCGTGCAGCTTGTCTCGCGAGAACTTGTGTGACAAGCTGCACAAAGCCTATGCACCATGTTTTACGTAGAAAAAAAATTGCACAAGGGAAAAACAGGGTCCTCAGTTAACGGTTTCTATAAGAAATGGAGATTATTGATTATAGTGGAAAGTTATCGTTCAATGAAAATGTTTTAAAATAAGAATTACGAGCGTATTCTGTCTTAACATTGAGACTACAGAGGTGACAGTTGCAGATGACAGTGATGATGAGTTTGCATATGAAGAGGTATGTGTGATAAGTCCACTGCAAACTACTTAGCAATAGAATCTTGAGCTAACTGGTGGAAATTGATAATGAACACTATTATTATTTCATTATCTTCATTATTATTTTTATAACTATTATAATCAAAATGAAAAAATGTACTTGAACCTTTTGTAATAACATCCCCATCTTCTTACATGTATGATGCTTAATTACCAGTCTGGGACTTGCTGGTAATAAGAAATCAGTAATCAAAATTATCAAGTGAAGAAGGTCTTGCAGCCAATGCAGACTTCACCGCACTGATTTAGTGATTATGTTGATAAAACACCCTTTGATTTATACCATTAAAACTTCTTCCTTTTAGGTTCCATTTGAAGATGATTTCTCTATAACTGGTAAGTGCCATCTCTAAAATCAACAATGAAACCAAAAAATATTACATAAAATGTATTTTATGAATTTTTAGGTTTCACCAGATCTATATACTATCATTATATATAGCTGTGATAGCGATATTGCAGGTTTAAATGCAAAGATAACCCCAACTTGCTTGTGGTTTACAAATTGTACTTTTACAGTAGATACATGTAATTTGAAAACCTAACTAGACTGGTTTTACTTGATAATCAGGTACATAGCTCAACCTATCTTAGTGTATCAACTAATAGCATGCAGACAAGTATGGTAATGTGCTAATCATGAACTCACAACTCTCTTGCAACAGATCTTGTACAAGTGCTTATACTTGTGGCAAACAATAATATTTCAAAATTTACTATTGTAACTAGTGCATTTTTTAATATGTTTAATCCAAGAAAGTTTGCTTGTGTTAATTATAGAATAACAATGTTTTAACTCATGTTTGTACTGCGTTTACTTTATATTTAAAGTTTTATTTTATTTCTAGATGGAGATGAGGATTTAGAAACAGCAGTAAAGACAATTCAGGAAAGAGATGAAGACGGTGTCCTTCGGGTACTAAAACTCAAGTCTCTTATTGTGTTCTCATATTATTCTTGAGTATATATAATATTATAAATACTATTCAAATAAGTAATATAATTATGGATTTTCACTTTACATTTTTGTAAAATTTAAGTCTAATAGCTTAAACAAGCTTAAATTGGCCAAGAAGTTAAAAAATAAAAAAAATATTTAATATTCTACAGGTATGAAATATTAATTTTAAAGAAAAAAAAAGATGCTTGCCTGTGCTGCCAGTGCTTGTACATTATTCATAGCACTTGGAAATGGAAGGTGAAAGAACGTACACCAGCGGAGCTGATAAAAGCGTGCACTCCATTTGCATTGTACATCCCTTGCAGACTTTTTGTATTTTTGGTCTCCCCTGGAAAGCTTTATTATAAGGGACAGCTGATGGGCCCCTTCCCTTGGATTTTTTGGACCTCGGATTTGTGCCATTTGTCTAATAAATGATTACAAAGCTTACCTAAGATTTCAAACTTTCCATCCAAGATGGCTGTCAATAAGTAGGTCATACACAAACTGCATAACTTGTAAAAGGCATGTGTGGTATTTTTTAACAATAGAAAGATCATGGGGGGATCAAAACAACAATCCTTCCCCCCTGCCAGCATTAATGTTTGGCAAAAGAACTGCACTTTTCTAAAGTTAAAAACATGATTTAAGCAGTTGTGTGAGTTTTATATTTGCTATTTTATAATTGTCTTCAAAAACCAGCATGCTCGTTATATTATTTTCAGGTCCCTTAAACTGTTGGATTGAAGGATTTTCTAACAGCATTTACAATGAATCAGTTTTCTGTCAAATGAAATAACTTGATTCTAAATAATAAAGTCCTATAGGAAAAAAAATAGAAAAATTATTTTGAAGAACCTTAATTTGTCCCATATATATTTGTTATATTTAGAAATAATTTGTACAGTCAGCATTTTATAATAATTTTAAATTTTTTTTTGTTCAACATTTTGTTCAATTTATTTTTAAATAATTTTGCAGCAAAGAACTGGCCCTCTAACTGCCACAGTTACAACGGTAAGGATGATCCTACTAAACGCATGTTATGTTTAACTAAATGACAGTAGTTTGTATGAACAGAAACCAATGTATACAGCTCAAACATGAACTGCAGTTTGAAGTTGAAACACTTCTCTGTAATTTAATAGGTCGTACATAGTCTGGAAAGTTAAGGCATGCACAACCCATTTCCTGTTGTGCTTTTCCAAATTCCGTATTATCCCTATCCAAGTTCCTATTAGTTCAATCATTTCATGTTTTACTGCTTCGAGAGGGTATTTAGGGGACATAGGAAGTTATATTAATAAATATTCCAATTCCAGAACATACTGTAATATAAACCTCCCAATTCAATACACCCTGATTCACTGGTCTCTAATATGATTGTTGCATGATATGCCTGTTGCATGATATGCCTGTGTAGAGAAACTTTAGTTGTGGCTAAAAAGTTCTGAGGTAAACAGTACAATGTATATTATAATTAAACATAAGGCCAAGAAGTTGACCCTATCCACTTCCCTTCTTTCTTTTAAACTTTTTTTTTCATTTTTTCTCCATTATGGTTACTCATTTTTTGTCATTCAAGATTTAATGTGAAAGAGCAGTTGTATACCAGAATAATTATCACTATCATATATAATATATGCAAATTATATATCAAAGTAATGTTAGTGCTGTATAATGTTCTCTAGAGACCTGAAGTTGTGGAAGACTTTGTAAGGAACTTTCTCGTCAAGATGGGCATGACAAGAACACTTGATTGTTTTCAGACTGAATGGTTTGTATTTGTGTACGTTGTGCAAAAATAAACAAATAAATAAGATATTTTTTTATTCAAAGTACAATTTAAAATTTATATAATCACGTGTTTTGATGAGGTTAAAAAATTATAACACTGGAGATTCAAAACACTTATCAAAACTTTCTCAACTTTCCAATTTCTTCAAATACTTTGATCTTCTCTGAAGATCTAAGGCAGTAGGACTTAATAATTTGGTGCATGTTTGACCTAACATCTTAAGGTATCAGGCGCAGTTTTTGTGGGCCAAATTATTCTCCGATTTTCAGATTTTTATCGAAGAGTAACCATTAGAGGTTAAACTATTTTAAAGTGAAAATTTTCAAAAAAAAAGATCGGGTTTTTTTCATTGCGAGTTATAGCAAAAATGTATTTTCTGCTTGCTCCCCGTGAGCATTCTCTTGGGACCCCCAAGGAAAACGATGGCGTGCGCGGGGAGACCAAAAACCAACTGGAGAAGATCGCGTGAGCAAGAACTAAGAGCAGGAATAATGGTTTGGAACGACGCCTAGTGGATGACACAGGACCGCAGAGAACGGAGAAAGCCCTTGCGGATACCCTATGCCTCACAGAGAGGCCATGGGAAATGAGAGAGACAAACTCGATTTGCGATTTAAATCTTTTATAGGCCGTTCTCAATTTCAAAAATACAGCTGTTTGCAGTGAGCTAACTTTATGATGTCACATCTTAAAAACTAGTCAACCTGTTGACACCAAATTTTGCACGGAGTCTGCCAAAAATATGAACTCCAAAACGTTTCAAGCAATTTTCACTCTCGTTTTCGTTTAAAGGAAGTTTGGCATACTGTGCCGTTCATCAAAATAAACTGAACAGCGAGCGGTTAAACTTAAGAACTCCATTCAAATTAACGTTTAACGCGCTTAAACGAAATTGCCGGCACGGTTTGTAGGCCATGAATCATGTTTATCCGTTGGTGCATTAAACGCGTCAATGTGTTGATTTGTTTTTCAGTTGTGGTTTCAAAATGCAAAAAAAAATTTAGATAACAAGCTTAAGCAAAAAATAAAACTGCAATTTATCATATTGCAAACAGTTTCTTGAGATTCTAGATTTATTAATTTTTCAGAAAATGTATACTTTTGTGGACCTTAATTTAAACTCAAGCGCGCTATGGGCGAAAAAGTGAAGAACTGTCTAAAACTACGTCTGATACCTTAGTTGGGTTGGACCCCATTCTGCACTAAACAGACTTGAAAGCGGGGAGGTATGTATGGGAACCCTGTTTTACTCTTAAGTCTTGTGTTTTTGGTTTCCATGGTTACTATAAAGGGCATCCAGAACACCATTATTCTAACGTTAAACAGTATTTATACATAAATGAGTTTCTAAAACTTACTGTTTATCGTGTAAAGTTATTGCCATAACAGAGATTCAACCTTGGAAGAAATTTGAAGAAAGTTGTTTTAGTCTGTATGTACAGCCAAGTAACCGTACATGTAGTATCTGAAGTATTGAGGTTGTGGAAAAACCGATTCTACGATTATTTTTCGGTTTCAAATATTTTCACCATTCTATTAATGCTGAAAATATAGCATTTAAAAACGGGTTTTCTTTTTATACAAAATACACTTGAATGCTAAAATTTTTTAAATCCCGTAACAGCTTGCTCCAGATCTGGAAGCTAAAATTGCATTAGGAGTACACGGGTTATCGATAAGCAAAAAGTGATGTTGTACCAGCTACATGTAACAACAACTGGCAGCAATTTTGAGCCATCCACCATGAACGATGAGTGAGCTTTTGATACTGTAGGGGAACCACCTTTAATAGTATGAAAATTCGTAATGTAATGACAGCGTGTTACTGACTGGTGTCAACTGCCTCTCATAACTGTATGATTTGCTGTAGGTATGAGCTACTCCAGAAGGGACAATTGAATGAAGAAGACACACGGCTCGTACCAGATGCCTATGTTAGGTAAAAGATTGTGCTCTGTGAACAAACGTGTTTATATATATACTTTGAATAGACAGGACTATTAAATGAAAAAAGCTAAATCCTTTCTCAAGCCAAGTGGCTCATAAGGCCGGCGCTTATCTGCGGTTTCTGTAGTGTTAAGCGGACGAGAGTCTGTGACTCCCCCTGGACGGGACTGCTAAGTCGACTGGAGAAGGTCAAGTAAAGTGCCTTGCTCAAGGACACAACACAGTGGTCAAGCCGGGGTTCGACACGACCTTCAGGTTACGAGTCAGACACGCTGACCACTCGACCACTGCGCCACCGATGAATAGATAGGAAAATGCATGGCTGACAAAATTCCCACGAAACTACATCCGGGAACCTAGTGATTAATTTTCCATATCGATATTCAAAGGTCATTTTTTAAATTTAAAGATCGTGAAACGTTTTGTACCTATTCCATTAATTTCTTAAAATTTTGCTCTCTTCAAATTTTCTAAAAACTTCCGAAGGTGTTCAAAGATTTTCCAAAAATTTCGTTTCTTGGCAGGAAATTATTCATACGCCCCGTTGATCTTCTCATATTGAGTTCATCAAGTGTGACCAACAAGCACTGATACTCTTCGTATGCTTGGTGTCGTACGCTTGTAAGGTAACAGAAAGTTTATCTATTTGTAGGAACCACGAGCTAGATGAGTTGGTGAAGCATTTACGTCAAGAAGTCGATCGTTACAAGGAAGCTGCAGAGTAAGGCTTATCGTGTTGGAAATGAAGGAGCCAAGCTAGCCCAAGCCAGAGAAAATAGCTGTGGCATGGGTCAGCTAAACAACCTCAGAAATTCAGTTAACCAGTCCGTTAACAGTGCTGGTCAACCTTTCTGAAAGTCATATACTGTACTGATATGTTTAAGTTTACATTCACTTGATCAAATTCCAGAAGAGTTAGAACACATTCATTAATGTATGTTCTAAATGTCATTTGAAGGCCTTTGAAAATTACAATGTAACTTTACAAACTGGTTTCGCATTTTATTACTCATTTTGTTCAGGGTGGTTGTGTTTTGGTACCTGGGCCAGTTGAAGATTGGATTCCGTTGGTTAAAAGATCAGATTGGGCTGGTTACAAAACTGCACAGCTGGCTACTTTGAATAAACTTAAATATATACATAAAAGATAATATTTAGAAGAATGCTTTGGAAGCGTCCCACCCATCTCGATGCTCTATCAGTTTAATAGTGCCGTTATGAAACTATAGTGGATTTTTTTTAATGAAACAATATTTGGCAAAATAATTTTCTCTAGAGAAAATAGCGATCTAGGAAAAGAGATAATTAACTAGTTACTAGTCGTTAAAATAGAATATCTTGGTGAAGACTTAAAATTACTTAAAAGTCTAACTGTTTTAGTTTATCAGGTATGGAGTTCTACAGTTTAAGCAACAAAAAATGATCTCTAAACCAAAGCTGTTAAAATTTGACTAGTGTCGTACCGTACCATTATGCACTTTAAAACTCTCTTGATTCACAATATATAACACTGGCAAGCCAACTGAACTAAATGTGTTTATCTTAGGAAAGCAAGACAGACGTTTGTCAGACTAAGAAAAGAAAGAGATTTCCATAGAATGCACCACAAACGTGTTGTGCAAGAGAAGAACAGATTAGTGACGGATATTAAAAGGTGAATACAGCAGAACTACAAGTGTCTATACTCCAGGCTTTTGAGTTATGCTTCTTTAATCTTTAATTTTTTCCTTTCTTAATTTACCCCACTGACTTACTTTTAGAATTATACATTTTCAAAACTTTCAGCTAATATAATTTTATTTATTTTTTGTGTTTTTTTTATTACATTCGCTGCATTGTTACGATCTGTACCTCTTAAACAAAAGTAGTAGTGATAATAATAGTGATAAATCTGCACGCCCCTCTCACCGACGTACTTTTCAGAGAGGTGTGTACATGCAAAAGTATGACTTTAACAATATAATACCTCTGAGAAGAATATTAGGAATAAATGTTATTCATGGGAAACAAAGTTACTGGAGATGTCATATTACACTTAAAGGCCCTGCTTAGCTTTTGTGGGACAAGTTTCTGTAACAAATACAGCAAGTAGAACTCAATTCTATTGCAGAATGCAGCAACTTGTTTTGCAATTATTTTTTCAGTTTCAGGATATACTATATGCTGCAATGCTTCTTGCAACTTGTTTAGCAATCCTGTTGCAAGAAAAGCTGCACAAGAAACTGGTGTTTGTAACAGGGTTGCAACATAGCAATAGCCGTGTTTTAGTCAAGAAACCAAGATCGTTCAAATCAATTAAGAAGAAATTACGAGGCATTTATAACTTTTGCATTTAAAGACTGAAAATTTGAGTAGTACATATTATATGTCTGTTTACAATTTGTTTTTGTAGTTAGGGCTTTGCCGATAGACCACTTTCATAATACGCCCCAGGGGCCATGAACAAAAACTTCGAGTCGAGGCCAGTAGGGCCAAAGTACAGCAAATGTATGAGAACTTGGAACTTGACCTCGTCTTGAAGTTATTGTTTAGGGTCACTGGAGCAAGTTATGAAAGTCGTGTACGTATTGACTGAAGAAGAATTGTACGTTGAAAACTAACGAGCCAGTGGGAAACAATGTGTGTTAAATCTCTATGTTCCGGTTTTGTTCCGTATATTTACAGGTTGAAGAAGCACTATGCTGCGTATGAACCGACACTGAAAACGCTAAAACACAAATACGAGGTGGGGGAAAACTTGAGTTGATGAGTGAATATTTGTGCATCAACAGCTGTTGATCTTTGTGATTGGATTCCCCTTCAGGTTGCTATGAAGGAAAAGATGCTGACTAAACTAGAGAGGGACCGTGCAGTAGGACAGGTTTGGTTTTAAAATAGTTCTAATTACAAGTTAAGTTGGCTTCCACCTGTTTTCCAATTTTCTGCGTCTGCTTTTTTATACATCATCACACGACCTAATGTTGCGCATTTTAGCTGATTGGTGTTTCAGCGTTGCTTTCGCTTGTGAACAATAACTGTTTTCATATCTAATGTTCCGTTTTCATGGTTGCGCAACAGGGTGTCCAAGAAACCCTATTTTTAGAATTCAACGGCATTCTCTTTGTGCAAACAAATTTAACACAATTAGAAATGGGGTCTTCTACCTCATTTGTGTGTGAAATGCAGCCGAATGCCAACAACTGACAGCAACCTAACATATATGTGAGGCAGAACATGCCTTTTATAAAGTTTAGAGGCACAGAAAAGTGAAAAATAGGTGGGAGCTACCTTACTACAGTGTATTTTGTCGCGGTGTGTGTAACATGGTGGATGTAACGTTGTTTGTTGTGGTAAGACGTGATTTTATGTTGTCTGTTGTAGTGTGATGTGATGTCATTAACAAGTAGGTTCTTTCTTTTACATTTACAGCTTAGTGTTGTCTCATATTACTGTGGCCTTGACTCGATAACGATGTATTAGTTGAGAACTATCACATATATTGACTGTTGTTCCAAGAAAGTAGCATTTACACAGTCATGAAAATTAGTCTGATAAAGCGGATTACGAGCATTTCGTTCATGTTTTGTCACAGGTATTGGGCCTTCAGTCAACGCTGCACCAGGTAGGAGGGACGAAAGAGCTAACGGGAACTGCTGCAAGTCACCGCCAAGTATCAGTGGCTCAAAGGAACCCATCTACCAAACCTGCTGGGTCTGAGCAGTCTCCAAAGACAGCTGATAGACATCCGAAGGTAAGTCCAGGCTTCGAAGTTAAGGAGTAAGACTACAGGCAGCCCACGATGCGATTTGTTGGTGTTTAGCCTTGGGCAGATAAAGCAAAGTTTTACAAAATTGTCACAATCATCTGTAATGCTTTACCTAGCTAAAAACTAAATCAGAGTTTCGGCTCTAGCTGGTTATGTTAAACGTAGGCCAGTTAAACAACCTCAGAAACTCAGATTTACTTTTAAAGGTCATACAGAAACGCCTATAGGTTTATGTTCACCTCATTCAGCTCTGGAAAAACTGAATTAGCACAGGTATTTATTGAGTGTTTTAATTATGTTTTTACTTTCCAAACTGGCTTCATATTTCATTCCCTACTTGGTTCGGGATGGTTGTGTTTTAGTTGGGCTGGCTTCAAAAAAGATTAGACTGGGTTGGTTAAAACAAATGCTAATTTTGATCCCCTGGTAAGCAGCGATAAAAACTATGGTGATAACAAGGGCGTAACAGGTGCAATTCAATAACAGCGAAGTGCTTGTAGCTAGGCAACCAGTATGAAGGCACGATACAAAGTGTTTAACAGCAAATACAGAACTTGAAAAAAAACCTTCAGCTAACAATTCTATTTGTGTTCAACAGCTATCTTGCGTCTTTATCACTATTTCAACATGTAGCCTTTATAGCTTAAAGAAATATACGACTAATGACAGTTTTAAAACCAGACGTTTTTATTTTTCATTGTTAACACCGAATTGAATGACCACTAATAAGATGAATGTTTCTTCATGTTCACACTTCTCACATCTGCTGTAATTTAGGATACAGAGTTCCCCACTGACACCCGAATCAATCCAATGTTGGCACAACATAAGGGTCCATCGGCACATCTGACCAGGAGTGGAGGCTTCCGCCTGACCCACACTATCAACGCACACACATTGCCAGTTAGTGGGTAAGTAGTGAGCCACCACATCCAATATTAATATTAATAGTATTAATAATAATAATAATAATAATAATAAAAATATCTTTCTTGTCCGCACTCTTTTATAAAGGTCAGTATTGGCAGTTGACTGCACTTATTTACAGATATAAGAATAATGCTAACAAGTATGGAATTTAAAATATGATTATATTTAAGTAGAGTATACGTGAAGTTGAAGTCCGCAAACCCAAGTCATTTAGGTTTCTTGATAAAGTACCTTAAATTGAGTATTGACCGGGAGAAGAGTCTTCCGCCTGAACCACACTCTTAACACACACATTACTAGTTAGGAGTAAGTTGTGTGAGTCACCACGTTCTACCCACCAGTGATTTTAAATGCTATTGCTAATTACTTAATTGAAAATGTTTCGGTTTTTAATAACTTGATAGAAGTTTTAACCGGGATAAACAAAGCAATAATAAATGATATGGTTTTATGTATACATTGTATTGTACTGGCGACGTGCGTGTAGCTTTGTTTTGACTCCATATTATAGATTTTAATAAAAGATGGAAATGCACAATCTTTTAGTAATAATATTAATAATAATAATAATAATTACAATGATAATAATAACAATAATAATAATAATAATAATAATAATAAAGATAATAATACTATTAATAATAATAAATAACAGTTCTTAGACCGTATTATAGAAGCCCCATGGTTTTCAAATCATAATCTGCAGGTAAATTAATAGTTTTAAAAATTACATTGTGTTGTCCTTGGCCCAAGTGCTTTATAGATAATTTCAACATACATAAATCGGTTTACATTTTGCAGGTTAGCACTGCATCCTCGTAAGCAGGTTTTGGCGACGGTTAGTGATGATAAGACATGGAAGATGTGGGCCGTACCAAGGTAACGTATTGACTTTTGATCAGAATTGTTGCAGCACAGATCAAGCAATTTTGAAATAGAGATTATTTGTGTTAGTTAAAAATGTATGTTCTAGATAATGATTGGGAATGTCTCTTTTCTTACAGTGGGGACACCATCATGACTGGTGAAGGACACAAGGACTGGCTATCTGACTGTGACTTCCATCCAGGGTATGGTCCGTTGTTTTATGACTGAACCCCTCTTTTCTCTATTCAGTTACTCAATGGTTTGTGTTCCTCCATTCGATTACATAATGGTTTCCCCTTTCTCCATTCGATTACATATTGGTTTACCTTTTTCTTAATTTTATATACTTGTTGTTTTTGTTGTCATTGTCCCTGAGTTGCGTGAATGAGGCATACAAGATACTGTTGCACGTCCTTTCGCGTTAACCAATTTAACACACAGTGTATGTAATTGTATATAGGTATGTATGTATCGTTCTGTCCGTTTGTCTGTTTGTATTATCAAGCGAACACATGTACGTGTATGAAGGTATGCGTAAATGAGTGTGTCTGTGTTTGTGTGTGTCTGTGTTTGTGTGTGTCTGTGTTTGTCTGTGTCTGTGTCTGTGTCCATTCATGTGTGTGCGTGCCTTAATTGCTCTCTTTTCTCACTGATTTCAAGAAAACCATGACATTATTTTTCTTCTTTTTAAGTTGAATGAATTGTAGTAGAATTGCAATTGTTTTTCTTTTCACGAAGGCCGATTCTCATCCAGCACCCCAGCATGCAGGGTTTTATCATTAGAATCACCTCGCTCAAGTTTGATTTTCTGGTTTAAATTCAATTTTTAGAGGTGCTCGTCTTGCTACATCCTCCGGGGACGCTACTGTGAAAATCTGGGATTTCTCCAAAGCACAGTGCGTATTGACCCTCACTGACCACACCCATGCTGTTTGGGGGGTCACGTGGCATACATGTGGAGATTTTCTGGCCTCCTGCTCCATGGATAACACTTCAAAAGTGTGGGACATTAACAGGTAAGAGAATATATATTCAGTTATTACGACAGTTTTGCTCTGTTGTATATTACAGTTATTATATATTTATCACAAGTTGTGGAGTAGATAAATAAATAGGACCTTTTAAAAGCAAGTAGAACACGAACGTCAACGAAGATAGCTGCTGAATTTTTAACGTTCCGTTCTCCCTTTTCTTGTTAGTGTAACTAATTCTTTTTTTTTTTGTTGTACTAGAAGGTGCGTGAATTTGAAAACCTAAAAGCTTCATTTTTTGAAGTCGCTCGAAGATTAAAACGATTCATACTCTAACGTTCGCGTTCTCTGAAAAACTCCCAAAATGGGCTTGTCACGTTCTGCTTTCTAAAGGCGACGGTGAAAAGGTGGACAGCTAGTTGCATTTCCACGTGAAGTCATTGAATCCTGTAATTAAGTCTATCGTTTTGTAACGTTCTCATTAGTTTTCGCGTCCTTGTTTCTTAAGCTCTCTAATGTCGGACATTTCATACCAACACTTCTTCAGTCAAACATCCTGGTTTTTATTCCGAAACCTCCGTCACACGTATAACCCACCCGGGCTTTTTCTCAAGATCGTCATCATAGAATATTGTACGCTAATTGAAACTCTTAAACTCAATTGGAGCTAGAGCAAAGCCCTGCAATCTTTTAACGCCCGTGACTTTGCTTTTAACTAGGTTTTTACGGTAACGCATGCCCAAGCAATTTGGTAAAAAAAAAAAGGAATAAATAACATCTTGACTGGGTATTTTCCCACGTAAAACTTAAGTTCTAAAGTGGCTCACTAAAAATCTAAAATGAGCAACCACAGGCTGAATTGCAATAGACTTTACAAATACAATTTCTTTGAAATAAAATGATGATGAAAAGAAAACTATTTACAAGTTGCTGTAAAACCAACCTAATGTTTTAAGTGGTTCATTTTTTGCCATTTTGTTCACTGACCTTGATTAGAGCACCGGAAGATCTTGTCAGATGCCATTCACGTGGCTGCTATTTTGTGCGATAGCGTATTCCCGATACGTTTGATTCGTGAATAGGTGCAGTGCTAACCATTGTTTGTGGTGCGTTTGCAGTGAGAGGTGCCGGTACACGTTACGTGGCCATGCTGACTCCGTAAACAGTATCACGTTCCTCCCGTACTCCAACTCCCTTCTCACCTGTTCAGCGGACAAGACGCTTTCCCTTTGGGACGCAAGAATTGTGAGTGGCGGCTGATGATTTTTACTGTGTTTGTAACTCATAAATATCCTGCTAACAGAGCTTATACTTTAACCGCTTGACCGATGTAATTGACAGGCTCTGTCGAACTCTTGGCGTTTTTCTGTTGAGAATTTCCAAGGAACTTGAGATCATGTAAGAGATCACCATTGATTATTATTATTATTATTGTTAATTACTAACATTATTATTGTTGTTGTTATTATTATTATTATTATTATTATTATTATTATTATAAGAAGTATTATTATAATAAGAAGTATTATTGTTATTATTATTATTATTATATTTATTATTATTATTATTTGCCAGTCTGCAAGCGCAGCAAAGAGTCCTTGATAAGTTTTGTCTACCAATATTCTGCGCCCATGCATGCTCAACAGAAAACGACACAGTGGTCGAGCGGGTAAAGGGAAGGCTGTGTTAGCAGAGTACTGTTACAAAGTAGGCAGATGTAATGATTCAGATCCCCGGTTGTACGAAATGTTACAATTCTCCATCTAGGAACGCCTAATGTAGTGCTTGAAGGGTATTATAATTGTTTGAAGCGTCCTCAGAAACCAAACCTCCTCACTTTCTACCCCGTTGGCACATTTTAGCCGTCCGAAGGTTACGGCTGCACACTAATTAATTCTTAGGTTAAATATTTACTCTCTTTCCAGGATTCCCACAAAACTTCAAAAAGTCTTGAAAAGCTTTACTTTGGTTTGGCATTTTCAAGACCTTAAACAGGTCTTAAATTGTCAAGGTTCGCTGCTTTTGGTCTTGATTTTTCACAAGAATGAACGATACATGTATATTTTTTCAGAACTCTTTTTTTTAGGCTGTTTCTTGTTTTCTCAAACTTGTTCTTAAATAGTTCTTAAGGTTTCCATCTGAAAGCTACAGGAACCATGTTTATTAACGGTAATCAATTTCCAGGTTTAAATTTAAAATCTCTTCCTTTTTGCAGGGACTCTGTGCTCAGACATTTTATGGCCACATGCATTCGATAAATCACACTGCTTTCAATTTGCGGGTAAGATTGTTGGGCCGGTGGCTTGTTTTAAATCCTGTTGTTATTAGTTGATTGGAAATAATGTTTGATATTTGAGTGATGTATATATCACTCACTTTGAACTTAACCTAGAAACATTTCAATCTACCAATAATCCTGAAATGTTCATTAGTTTTTGTTTTTCGAGACTTCTCCTCTCGATCGATGTTGTGTTGTTACACGCCTTTTTCAAGCTACAAACTGTGCCAAATCTTCATTGACTATATTTGTACCAAGACATACGATAATATAAACGTCAAGTAAAGTCGTGGAATTCAAGAAAAAGTTTGTTAGGCAGGTTTAAAAAAGTGACCTCAGGTTAAGATATGGCCACGTAATTCCTTTTCTTTTGTGTTTTGCCCACCTAATTTTTCCTCTTTCAAATGAAATAAATCAGTTGCCAGAAAAAGAAAATCTGGTTAAGTACAGCGGGGTCAGTATAGGGGATCTTTCTCAAGTCATGGGTAATGATGTACGGTGATGGAAAGTCATGGGGTTTTATTCTCAAGTTTCTGTGTGAACCCGGTTGGTCTTAAACCGGCCTTAAATAGAACTTGCATTCTAGTCAAACGTCTTAGATATCCCAGAACTAGAAATTGAAAATGCACGGTCTACACACTTTTCTTAGAGGACATTGTCTTAAGCATTGCCTTAGCTTTACTTTCACTCTTGTGTTTCTGTAAGATGTTCCTGATTGTCAAGAGTGGCTCTGCGATATAAAAAGTGTACTGGACGGGTTTTCTTGGTCATGGAGAGTCAATGAAATATTTTTTTCTAGGTCAATGAAAAGTGGGGGAGTTTTAATTTCAGACGTTTGTCTTGGAAATGCTGTCTTCTAGAAAACTTTCAAATTTTCTAATGACCTTTGAAAGCATTCTGGAGTTGCACTCTGCTATGGGGCGGGCAAGCGGTCGGTGCCGTGCTGAAAGGTAAATGGATATCAGGCTGGTTATAGATTCACACAGGCGATAGGGCACAGGTTAACAGGTGCACTTTGTGTACAGGTCAGTTAACTACTATTTGGCCATAAAAAGTCAAGTAATATAAACTTTCCAAATGAATTGCAAGCCGGCATGACTATTCTCCCCAATCACTTGCATAGCGTACTAATCTTTTTTTCATGTGCCAATTCTCACAGGGTGACAGCGTGGCTTCGTGTGACGCCTATGGTGTGGTTAAATTATGGGATGTCCGTACGGTAGGGTGTATGTCGACCGTGGACCTCGGACCCCACCCCGCCAACCGCGTTGCGTTCGACCCCAGTGGGACAGTCCTGTCCATAGCCAGTAATGACGGAGCGGTGAAGATGTACGAGGTGGCCACAGGGAAAGTGACCCACCTGACTGGACACGAGGACGCTGTGCAGTCCGTCTTGTTTGACCGCGCGGGAGAGTTTCTTTTGTCCGCTGGCTCAGATGGCACTATCCGAATATGGTCATAAGAGTTGAAATAGGTTGGTTGTGCTTTTTATCTTCCATTGGAAATAGGTTGTTTGAGGTTTTCTTAGCTTGTTGCCATAAAATGAACTATCCTTGTATAAACAGATTGAGTTTCAACAGTTAACTTTCAGATTTCTCAAGTTTTATTCATTCCTTTGGACCGAAAACAGAGGAAAGCATTTGAGAGAACTTATTTTCCTGTTTAATAGAAACTGAGAGTTACTGCGTCGCTTGTTACTACTTGGAGTTTCCGTTAAAGAAATTGAGGGTTTACGAAGGCTTCTATACCAAGACCACGGTTTGCAGTTTGAAAATATAGTGCATAACGATTTAGTGAAATGTAGCACCGACAATGTGTGTTTGATAACGGAAAGTGTAAATACCAGATCATGAAAAGAAATAAACAAATTGTAACGGCGGCTTCAAAAATTGCACAATTTGTGGTGAGACGTCTCGTGACAAGTCAAGTAACGAACCGTTTTTTTTGAGTACAGATGGTGAGCACAAAGGCAATAAAATGCTAATATGATTATTACATATTATTTGTTGATCATAAAATTGTGGCTTTGTAACATTCTACGTCAACTTTTTTTTGCATGTATAAGTTGGGGATGATAGTAATCCGCAGTTAAATGATACCCAATAATATCGAGGATCGAATCGTGATATTGACCGAGTTCGGAGTAAACGTGCACGTAATCTACAGTTGCACCGCGATATTTTGTACATCACCTATTACTTATATCTCTAGTGTTATAGGGTCACTTTAACTCCTAAAGCTAAATGTAACAAAAGACTCTAGAGGCCTGTTTGCATTAGGGACGATGTAGCAAATCTCGTAAACTCAAATTCAATATGATACCCTCAATGTAAAACAATAGAAAATAAAAAAAAATAGAACGAAAACAATGAAATGTGCTGTTTTTTACTCCATTCACATAAAAGCTTACGATTTTTTGCTACATTACCCTACATTTGGGATGAAACCGGGATGACAGAACTGACAGCGAATTCGTGGCTACCCAGGGTCACGACATCGGACATTACACGAGTTATAAATGATACAGTACCCTAAATCAGAGCAGTACGGACTACCAATTAAGTTTTCACTTTCCACGATTAATCCCCAGTGTTGAAGCTTCTTCCCCGTGATTTTATGGGTGTTTTGAACTCTAGAAAATCTTCAAGAGACATTTTGATCGATAACCCAGGTTGGCATGGCATTTTTGCTGGCTTGTCCCAGTCCTTCTTCAACGATTAGTCGCTCGGCACTCACTTCTGAATAACGCTTTTTTCCCATAAACAAAAACTACAAGTTGAATTTTCTTGCGAAAAAACAGCAAACGTGGAAGAATAGCGCATAGCCTGGACTAAAGGTTTTATTTTTTGTGAACTGAGTATTATTCCAAAATGGGCGGCATCGTGGGGGGATTAAGAGGGAGGTAGTCTGGGCATATTTTATATTGACTTCATTTCACAGTTTTGTTATTGATACTTACAAATTTCTTTCTTCTGAAAGCAAATATAGGGGTTTTTCAAGACTCAGGTCAAGGAAACCTGGTAATGGAAAATCATAAAAAATCAGATCTAGAAAAATAATGGCCCTGCGAGCCGGCTCATTTGCGAGAGGATTGAGGAAAATTATAAAATCATGGCAAATATCGTCATGATCTCAATTTTTGGAACGTTTTCATAATGGGTTTCGCACAGAAACGGTCTTGGAAAGTCATGGAAAAGTCTTGGGATTTAGAAGCAAAATATGTGCACGAACCCTGATAATAACGACAATGAAGTCCAAATCTTTACAAGTTTTTTCTTTTCAATTGTTGCTTTTATTGTTTTTCAGTGTTATACTCGTGGGGTTTTGTAAAAACTATATTATTTTATTTTGTAGTTGCACGCCATGACTACCAAGATAGCTATACACCGATTATTCTACTAATGTAGTCTGCCAGGGACATCACGTTTTATGAAACATATCAGTAGCATTTTGCCGTTAACTGAACTAAAAAATGCTTCTGTGAAGAGGAAAACTAACTTAAGAGTTTTCTAACAAACGAAGAAACTTAATGGAGTAACTAAAAGCCTTTATACAATATTTCCGTTTTGTTAAACGTGTTTGTTAAAATTTCTAGTTCTTCAAAACTGCACTCTCCGACCCTTCCTTCTTAATTTACCAAAATTTTGTGAAAGACACTATACTTCGAGCCCGAGTCTTTGAGAAATCGTGATACCTTTCAAAATATACGGTAGCTATCTGGCAGTTTCCATATGAACGTTTCTGATCGTCAAGCCACACACACTACTTCCTGTCTTTACTATATACGCTTTAAATAAGGTGCTGTTTTCGGTCAATTCATGGCTTGTGATGATCTGCAAGAGAAACATAGAAAGAAAGTTAGTTTATTGTGAACTTGTGCGCTTGAAAACAGTCTTATTTAGCAACAATACAAATTAAGAAAGCAGTTTTTTCAAGACTGGGGTATGTTTTTGTTTCTTAAAAATGCGATTTTAGTTTATAATAAAATTTGATTTGATTTAAACTCTCGGCTATTATATTTTTTTTTATTGTTCCATTTAATTGATATGTTGAAATCTACTCCTTTGTAAACTACTAATATATACCTTTTTCAAGTCACATTCTTTTCAGTTAAATAATGTTTTCGTCTTGGAATACGTTCCTTGATAGTGGTTTGTACGCCATCCTGAAGAATTAAAAAATGCACTTTTTAGCCGGTTAGAATACTTGTAGTAATATATATTAAGAACAGCAGTCGAATAATAAAATGTTTGTACACACAGTTATACAAAAATCAATTTAAACTGTTCTCAAATCTTTTTAATACCTTAATACTCTTATCAGGATTTCCGCATTTCCGCTTTTCGTAATTTTGGTGATTCAGCACAATTTAACGCCCAAGAAAACAACAGTGAAGAGCTTCATGACATGTCCCAAAAGCGAAAACGATTTTTCTTCATAAATGTGGTAGAGTTCAATTCACTGACTAAAACAAATGGCGGCACAAGACTGTACTCGAGAAAGTCAGTGAAAGTTGGAAATACGTAAGCGGGTTTCTCTCGAGATAACCAAACTGGTCGAAACAGCGAGATTCTAGTGAACATATTCAAGTTGTTACCAACCAACCTTCTTTTTATCCTTGCTTGAGCAGCCTCTGTGACTACGCGCACGAGCAATCGTTTTGCCCTCATTTTCAAGCAGTGGTTTACTGGGCCATGCGGCCTATCCCAGCAATCAGTCCTGGTGCTGACTACAAAGTTAATGGCGACCAGAAATACCACCACAAAACAAAACACTTTAGCGGTCATTCTGTAAGATAAAAATGGTTTAAACCGTTAAAAACTGTTTTAAGAAAAACTGTTGTCAGATAAAGAAGTTATTATACTTTAGTGCACAGTATAACTTAACACTGCACTTTTGAGTGGCGATCTTCGTTTGTTCTGATTGGCTTTCTAAAGTATCTGGAATAATCCGTTGGTCATGAAAGGGGAGAGCTTTTAAAAGTTTCATTTGACATATCGTTACGATTTTTTCATTTTTCGGCTTTCTGGGCTTTCATGGCAGCTTGCATCCAGCAACACAAAGTAGTTGATATTCAACCCGTATGATATTTTTAAAACTCGCCGTTGACAGCTGAACTGAGTAAAAGAGAAACTTTGCTTATCAGTTAGAGGAACTGAAGAAGAGAGAAGAGCAGCTATTTGAACTGATTTTGTTAGATTTCATACCGTGATAGAATAATGATTTCGTAAACACTAAAGTCTAAAGAAAAGGAAAACGAATAGTTCTCGATGATCAGAGTCGTTAAGAAAATCAGTAACAAGCAGCTTAATCTCAAACCATTTTTTCGAGTACCCACTCAACGGTATTTAAAAGTAAATTAAGGTGAAAAACTGCAAAACAGAAGAACGCACAAGTTTTTGACAAACTGGGCCGACGTTTTTCTTCCTGGAATTTGACACGCCCTCGATAGATACTTTTCCGCTTTGGCTGTGCACTTGGCAATAAGACCAACACTGAAACTTCGGCAGGAAATAACTGTCTGTGAACTTTGAAATCTTACTACAATTTTTTGTTTTCGTTGAAACTTTAGCCGGATAATTTAAGACTACCTGTGACATGTATAAGAAAGTTTTTGTTCTTTTCATTTTGATCTTCCGACCGTGTTCGCAAGCTGGGTGCGCGGCTGGGTCTATAATAACATAATAACAAGTGCAAGGCAAGCATCCAAGTACAGTGTCCTTGTTCGATGACATACCGCGGAACAGAAAAAGAAAACCACTCATACTAAAGTAGCCTGCGTCGCGCAGACAGATCTAACTCCACTTATTCTTTGGCGGGAGCTGATACACGTCTGCAATGCAGGCTAATATTAGAGCTTCATCACTTTGTATTTTGAAGAAATTAACCAATACTACAATTTTTATTTCCGGTCAGTGAATACTTAAAATATTTCTGAGTCAGAATCAGTTTTGAGATCGAAAGTGATAACAGGTTTTTACATTAACAAAGCAAACTTTTGATTGCCTCCCCAGCAGCAGACGCTTGTTTTCTTAATACGTTACGCATTTAGATGTAGTTATTGGAAAAATCTACGATTGGAAAGTGAAAATGGGGAGGGTTTCCGCCGTGACGTTCACGTCTTTACCCTTCATATTCCATTTTTGCCAAATTGCACACCCTCCATTAATCATTATATACTTACCGCAGAGAAGTGTACCCCTTTTATAAACCTGTTATATTCAGCGAACATTTTTTACACAAGCAACAATACCAAGCGATCATTTGTGGACCCTTTCACGAACTAGAAAGACATTTTATCGCTACCTTTTCCGGCGCCCTTTCGGACAGAGGATCCCTGTACAGCAAACTACAGAAAAGAAACACAGATATACTAGGAACATGGACATGCGAAGGGTTTCATATATCTGATTAGAATGTTGTTTTGAGTCCAACAAATTCATACGTCTTTCTTTTTAAAAAGATCATCGAATAAGTAGCAACGCTTTCCATTAAATACTGGTAGATAGGAAACTCGAGATTCTATTCACATGTGTACTGACACTGATAAAAGTTATATACATAAAATTATAATCAAATAGAAATTATAGTTGTTAAAACCTCGGTTTGAATTGGCAGCCAAAGGTTTTGGCCATGCAGAAGGCAACACATCAGCGGGTAGAAGACTCACAAAACGTAGCAATTTAACCAAGGGACCAAGTTGCACTGGTTGATGTATTCGAAACACGTTTTACTGAATTACAAACAAAATTTGCTTTTCAAGATGTTTACTTCTACTCACCACCTAAAGGAAGATTTTTTTTTCTGATCTTTTCGTCGCTTTGCGTCTATCATTTACGACAACTCTTTAAAACTAGGCAAAATATTTTGTGCATTTACTCACTTGTAAGTTCTTGCTTGCCTCGGACAATTTTTCTCAGTCGACGTCAAACTTCTTGTTCTTTTGAGCTATTCTTGTTTAAAGACGAAAAGGCAGCAGGAACGGCTATTTATCGCCGCGAGCACTTGCTTGATTCCTTGTTATGCTAATTGTCATTGGTTAAAAAACACTTCATTCGTCATTCCTTGTTTTCGTCATTTCCGCAAATAATTAATTTTTCCAGACTTTCGAATTCCCGCTTCGCTGTTTAACAATATTTACAGTCAAATTTGTTATCTTTGATAGGTGACCAGGAAACCAAACCCACTCAGGAGTTAATGCCTTTGACTGCTCACGTGTCGCACTCACATTGTTCGATCTTTCATTTGACGTGTTTTTGTTTTGACTTCAGAATCAGCTTCAGGCTTAAGGCCAAATAAAATAAATTAGTTGGTTAGCATCCTTTCTGCTAAAAATCCATGGTCGGGCGGGCGGTTTTTATTTTTATTTTATTTTATTTTTTTATTTGATATTCACTCTTTGTCCAAGTAAAGAAACTTAAAACTTTAGTTAAAGTCATTCATAGGGACTGTCTCTGCGTATTTATATCCCAGTAGATCACGAAATGTTCAGTTTTCAAGTCAAGTAAAAGGTCAGTCTTCGATCAGTCTTGAGCTAAATATGCTTTTGAAGAAAACTTGTGTAAGTCCTCGATATGGTCGGGACAATATTTTTTTATAAAGGAAATGTATGGAAATAAAAATAAAAGTTTTTCTTAATCGGGACCGTTTTCAGTGGTCGGGCGGGGATGCTAACCAACTATATTACTTTATTTGGCTTAAGTTTTGTCTAAAGAATTTTAAGCGGAATAGTCCTGTTCCGTTAGCGGGCACCACGCCGTTAAACTATGCACCTTAATAGGCAGAATTTGAGCATAATCTATAAATAACCTACTGTGAACTTTTTCTTTCAGTAGTCAGAGTAACTGAAAAAAAGTCGGTTTCTCATCAGGTTTTGTTATTTTTCAGTAGTACTTTCTAAGCAGCAGTTGTCAATCATCACATCTTTGACAAGTTACAAAGTTTAAAGCACAAAACCTTTTGTGGTGTGTTCTTTTCTTTCTTGTATTTTCAGAACCATTAAAACTGGAACAGAAATCTGCACTTGTTGTAGCTACTTGGATTTAGGTAGTAAAATATTTTGCACTTCACTTGAAACCTTATCCCGAGTAAACAGGACTGTGGAAGTTAACTGGTTCCGACTGAGGAGAATAGCCATATATGCCGAACAGAATTCTTTATCGATAAGTTTTATATATCGAAAACCCAGTATCAAAGTTTGAAAGACATTAACTGTATTTCTGTTATTGCTTAAATCTGAATTTCATTGTAATCTGTCTTGCACAGTTAACCGTTGTATTCATCTTTAGCTTTAAAAAATACAAACCGTTTAGTCCAAACACATGTCCACACCTACGTGCTCGTTTCACCTTGGTCTCTTCAAAAGCCGGAGACGCAAGTCTTTAGTTTCCTTGTCTTATCCTCAAATCGGATTAAGTATCAAATCATTAGTACCGGAAAATACTACATGTACTTCACAACTTTCTGTTATCTGTCTGAAGCTGTGAAACTTATCTTAAAATGAAATCGTGACAGCTCTTTTTAACTGAAAATGTTTTCTGCAACTTTCTGATAATGCTCTTCATTACACAACACTTCCTGTGTGCACAGCTTTTTCCTCATTTATTCTTCAATTTCAATTAACAATTTTATGATGCGGTTGTAATTCTTCATCAGCTTTTCAAAAAACTTGAAATTGAAATGAGGTTAGTTGCACTCTTATGCCTACCTACTGATCAGAGATTATGGAATCGGAGAATTATATAGGTTACGATTAGGAAGAGATTTACGATACGACATGATACGATACTTAATTTATAACTCCCCGCAAGGGCTTATCAGCATCAATTAAAGGTGTATTTTACACGATTAAATTAATGGCGTACTTACACGATTAAGATATTTCAAAAGTGCACGATTAAAAAACTTTTTCAATTTTCCAAAAGTGAAATACGAAACTATTTGTTGTTAAAGAGAGAACTTCTTACCACGTCTAGCGCGTTAACAGGAAAGGGGTCGGCTCCTGTAGTACGTCCGAGAAACTAAGAATTACTTTTTGTTTAACTCCATTCAGAGCTCACTCTTTCAGTTCGTGTCTCGTAATATTGCTTACTTTGACGTCCAATGAAACATTCGTGATACGGTTTTTCGTTGGTTTATTTAGTGTTTTGATTTTCCGTTCGATATCCGAGGTGATTTCTGCTGCGTTTTAGTTTAATTTCTAGCGTCATTTTACAAAATCCTTTAACCTTCAACAAAACAGTTTACCGCATCACTAATTTGCCCTAGTAACACCTCGATCGCGCAATTTTCAACGCAAATAAAAAGTGAAGATTAGTCGCAGCTAAGATTGTCAATCTCAACAGAAGATATAACGAAGTGCGAACACAGAAACCGAAGGAAAGGTGCATTGGTGAATTAGGGGGGAGGGGGGTGGAGGGGGCAGGGTTTCAGTTAGTTTTGGTCCTTCTTTTGTAAACACGTGCATTTCTTCCCATACAGCAACAGCATTCCGACTTTACACGCGTCTGCGAACAGGATTATTCGAACTGAATAAAATGGGGCAAGCGTTAGACCAATTAACGCAAAACTCCAAAAGTCACCTTGAACTTCCAAAAACTAACTAAAATCCGCTAAGTTGCTATTCGTCGGCTTTAATATAGTGAAGGCTTTATTCAAATACGTTAAAAAGCGACAGAATTACGAGTATTTGAAAACACGTACTAATTTGCTCTTTTAGACGCTTTCTTTTCTCCAGGAGACCCCTTTCCTCCTGCTCACGTGAAGTCAGTAACTGAATCTAAAAGTATGCTACAGGTTTTCAAGCTTCTTTTGGGCTTTTCCATAGGCCTATAACTCGATAAGAAAATATCCTTTTACAAGCTGCTGTCTTAAAAAGCGAAATGTTTAGAAGTTGTACTGGAGCTTCCCGCTGTTTCCCTCATGTCTCCCTCTTTGCCAACTCTTTGGACAAATATTCCGGAAAGAAAAAACAGCGTCACGATAGATCAGAGGAGAACTAACGGAAAATCAGTGAAGGTCGTTTAACGCTGGTGTTAAACTTACCAACATTCCTTTGTTTTCCAAGTATGGAATACTCCGAGTTCTAAGAAACACAACTAGGATCGACTGTCGCGGTCCTTTGTGCAGGCTGTCATTTTCATGACTAACCCCCTCCCCCACCCTATCTCCTCTATTAGTGTCGTCGCCGGAAAGTTAAGTTATAAAGCTGAATTATTCTATATATCGGTATGCAGTATTGAGAGAACGTGAATCCGTACATTTCGAATTTCTTACTTAAGACAATTCGTTTCATTTTGTTTCTAGATCAATAAGCGACTATGTTTGTAGCTTTTAGAAAATGTTTCAATGGAAAAAGTAAACATTTCGTTGTATATTGTAAGCCGTCCATTTCGTCGCGGTTGTTAGTGGTTAATCAGAAGCTACTTTTAATTTTTTTATTTGATTAACCCTGTAACTGTGCAACATATGTAGATGATATAATCTGCGCCTCTTCACTTATTTTGGACGACCAAATTTCTTTACACATAGTTAATAGAGCGGAATGGTTATGAAACTTCGCCCAGTTTCTTTGTTGTAGGATTTTGTTCTCTATTTCTTTTGTTCGTTGGCCTTGACGGTGCACAAAACACAGAAGGTATTGAAATGCATATGAACAACTAGCCAGTAAAATAGTTTGGGCTCCTGACACATTGAACAAAGAACGTGCACTGCCACGGTTCGTTCAACCTAAGACAAAGCAGCTTTGTACACTCCTTTTGAAGTTTACTGAGCTTCATAACAATTTAGATCTATCAACTATGTTTAGCATGAAAAAAATATTCCTTTCGGGTGTAACTCAACCCCTTGCCCCATCCTATAAAAAACTAGAAGGAGCACCCTCCCGACCAAGAACAAAAAGGAATTAAGTGAACTCGCTTAACTGTGGAGTCAAAGTGTCTGAGTGGTTCAGTTACTCAGACACTTTACCGCGATTCTCCTCAAGTACTCAAGAATATCCAGTAATTTGATAATTTCCAGAGCTTTTAATCCTTCTTTATATTTTTATACAATCGCGTAAGACTATTTATATCAGCTCCATCAATGTCTTTGTTGCATTTTTCACCTTAAATTAATCCACGCAAACCTTCAACGCATCTTTTTCATAAATTAGTTTGTTGAGCGTTATTTATTAAATTTAACAGCCTCGGCGTAGCTTCCTTTGTCTTTTAACTGGTTCCGTTCTGGTCTCTTTCTCTTAATGAATGTGTCAGAGTTTTCATCTTCAAATACCCTTGCTATACTGGTTTGTGTGCAAACCTGAAAAGGAAAAAATGAAACAGATTGTCAGAATGCTAGAAAGTTCCTAACATCCATTGAACTTTAGTGTCTGTGCACTCGAACTCATGAGATTTGAAACCCACTAGGCAAACAAATGAGTCTGATCCCTAATCAGCGGTTTAGTTCCTGATTTTAATTAACAAGTCAGTGCGATTAGTGGCTGACAGTTTTCAGTGGTGAGGGTGGCTGATCCTTTTTTTTTCATTCTTTCATTATAAAATAATTGTATAAATTTGAGATATTGCCTTGTACCTCGTTTCTCGCACATCACACCTGTTCTAAATCGCATCCATTGGCTTCCCATACAGTTCCGTTTTCACTTAATAAAATCACCTTATTTGTTTTTAAAACTCTTAACGGCAAGGCCCCGTCGTATCTGGTTGAGCTATTACAACTTAAAACTTCCAATCGCTCTGCTCTCCGATCAAACAATCAGCTTCTTTTAGAAGTTCCTCGAGCAAAGCATACCTTTTGCGAGCGAACTTTCTGCAGTTCTAGGCCAAAAATATGGAAAAGTTTGCCATTAACTAAACCATGTACTGTTTTAAGACTAAATTGAAAACGTATTATTTTAAATTACCCTATAACATTTAAAAGAACTTTTGAGGTTTTTACTACATTTTAAATAGGATACAGTTTAAATTTAAATTTTTTTTGTATTAGTACAACTGCTTGCTTTTATAATTGTTAAGCGCTTTAGAATATTTAACATAACCATAACGCTATATAAGTTTTTATATTTTTATTACTGTTATAAATGATACAATTCGTTATCTTTAAGTTTCATTTGTTCCAGTTCTGCCCAGATTAGTTCATACTACCCTGAAGCAATTCCAGTTGTAAAATATTTCCCATAAAACATGAGCACATGTATATGTGTATGTATGTATGTGTGTCTATGTGCGTGTATGTTTGTGTTTATAAAAGTGACGCACCAGTTGATGAAGACCCATTGATTGTGATCTTGTTTTTTGGGCAATTTCTCTCTTTACATTGATATCTTGTAAAGATTACCTCAAACCAAAGGTACATACCTTTGATTCCTCTCCGCCTGGTCCGTTTGACGAAGCATGCGCACAACAGTTCGTTTTCGTGCTAGCTTCTTCTTCAAGCACATGTTTTTAGGGGAGTGATACTTCATGCAGTCCTGGCTGACGCAGACCGTAATGTTTATGGCGACAACAAATGCTATCACAACAATGAGGGTTTTGCTGGCCATTTCTACGTGTGTTAAAAAATCGAATTATTGATAACCAACAGGATTTCTTAAAAATCAAAAGACTAAGTTTCATCAAAATTAGAATAGAGTACAATATATTTTCAAAAAGCCAAGCGAGAAAAGGTTGTAAAGTTATTTAAATACCGGTATTAGAACGCATTCATGAGAAATATTATTACTCAAATAAACACGTTTATGCAAGCGATAACGTATACAGATATATATACCACTTGGCTATATAATGTAAAATCTTACTAGTTATGTTTCCTAATGGGGCAAAATCTAAGTCGATATTCGGTCAAATTCACCCTTTCGCAGTAATTATTGTTCATTGTGATCTGACGTTATGCAGTAAATTACCTTTTTATTGTGATTCGGTTCTGACAGCGGATACAAAGAGCACTTTTCATTGGTTATCTTAACCCCAATTCTAGCCAAATCTTTTCCCGAGCCAAGTGGCTCATAAGGCCGGCACTTATCTCTGGTTTCCGTAGTGTTAAGCGGATGAAATGGCTGGTCTTACCAGGTGGTATATGAATATTGTCCTTCCGGCGAGTGCAAAATGCTTGTTACGTGGGGAGTAGCTGTGGGTCACTGTCCGCAAAATGTAGGACACCCAATCTGTTTTCGGTCAAATGAACTTGACCTTGACAAAAGTCGAACTCACACGACCTGACGTTTATATCAGTAGCCGGTATATGTTTCGTGTTGCGACTTTGCAATCAATGAAGAAATATTTTATTGAATACCTGAAAGTGTTTTAAAATGTGTTCCATTAAATTGGCCGTAATCATAAAGTTACAGAGCATTTGTCGTAAAAGGGACCCCACATTTTGATTTGCAGATTTATGAAAACTAACTCTGAAAATGGTGCTGTTAGGCGTTCCTTCAGTAACTTGCGGTTTATATATCTGGCTGGATTTTCCAAAAGGTGACTGACCGCGACAAGGTTATACAGGGATCACGGCCGGATCTCCTAAA
>JAOBYE010149887.1:0-18492 GCA_025403585.1 Parazoanthus swiftii | reverse complement strand
TACCTACCTACCTACCTACCTACCTACCTACCTACCTACCTACCTACCTACATACATACATACATACATACATACAAACAAACTTGCCTCTTATTATATTAGCCCCGTTTGCTCGATCCGTTCGGCAAGTTATGGACCCAGATTTTTCCTTCCTTTTTTGGCCCAAGCGCGAAGCGCGCGGACTATGAAAACAAGGAAGGAAAAAGAACGAGGATCCATCACTTGCTGTACGGACCAGCAAACGAGGCTAGTAAGATGTTTATTATGTGGCTTTGTTGATTATTTGAAGCAAGCGAGGCTGGGAAAGGAGCGAAATCATTTGACGTTGTGACTGGTTATCAAGACGTTTAAGTGGCGCTAACTCTTCTTCATTTGGGACTGTTTCTCGGTTATATCAGGATACAATTTGATTTCAAAATCAGGCAAGTCGTCGTTGCCGTCGTCATAAATAAAACTGTTGAGCTGATGGAGCATTTTAAGAGTTTTTTTGACAGCCGTTCCAGAGCTGGGGGTACATACGATTACTTACGGACCTGAAATTGACCAATCACAGCACACGAAATCAGTCAGCCATATAATAAATACTTATATACACACATATAAAAAAGAAATAGGATCAAGGGGGGAACAATAACTGCTTGCTAATATGTTTTTAACCACCCCTTTAATAGGGAGGTAGCACTTAACATGATTTACAAGCTTTTTTACAAGAAAAAATTAATAAGAACAACGAGGCTTAGACTGGCCAAACTTTAAGAATAAGTTGCTGAGGTTCGGGCTCGATAGCTATTTGGGCCGAGTTTGAGTTTTCGCAACGGTCAGCATGGCAGTTGGTTGGATTTTGTCTGCCGCAGAAATGGGAAATAAACAAGCTGTAATGTCGCTGATACAGCGGATTCTGAGAGCATCTGCAGCAGACTTAACAAAGTTTTACCAAAGTAAGGGTTTGAACATGAAACTATTCCTGGGGTAATCACTAGAAATCGTCTTGGGAAAATGACTCAACCAATCCATGATAAATCTGCGTCGATGAATTGATCAAAAATACACCCGCCAAGCAATTCGCTTTCTAATACATGTATTATTAGTTTTTATTCGATTTAAACCACATATAGAAATAAGGACAACTTAAGAACAATTTGAGGCTCAAATGGCCAAAAAACTAAGAACAATGAGCCTCGGCCAAATTTACTGGTTCTTATATTAAAAAAAGCGTGTTTATTTAGATCTAGATTTGAATGTGAATCTAAATTTGAATTTGAATTTGAATTTGAATTTGATTTTGAATTTTGATTAGAATAAGAGTTAGGTTTAGATTTGAATTTAGATTTAGACACGTGTGAACCGGCTAGAAGCCGCATCACAACGCAGTATAACGAAGACTTCATTGGAACTCTAAATTGTTTAATTTTTGGACATTTAATCTTGTCTGGTAACAACACTCAGGAGTAGAGAAAAAACTACTGCACAAAAAAGCATAATGAGAAATCATATTAAAGCAAGAAAGCTGGAAAACTGAAGTAAAAATAAAAGTTTCGACTGACAACAGACTCGCTGCATTTTTCCGAGTAAAACTGAGATTGAAACAGCAGAGCATTTATTACCGAGAAGTTCACGCAGTCCTGACAGAAGAACTGAGTTTCTTAAACAAATACCGCTCAAAACATGTTTTAGAGAAAAATGACGATCAACGAACCTTTCCATTTCCTTATGGCAATAGAGGATCGAAACCGCAAACGCCTAGTTTAGATATTGGCACAGCACAACGCTCTAAGTTTCCTAGATATCATGGGCTACAGTTATGTTGCTGTTAGTACAGAGTTTCAGCAAATACTTATAAATTGACGACGGAAAACAAAGCTGACTTGTCTTCCTTTTTCCTCTTCTTTTATCATTAACTTTATTCTGACTTAAGTTTTATGATTTGACACGACGTTAATCTGAAATTACGCGCATGAAGTCCTTTCTCCAACGTGAGAAGTTCGCAACGAGACCGCACAAGCATCGACAACAGTGCTCATTAGCCGTGGAGATATTATTTCCGGCTCGCAGGTGTTTCCTGAAGGACCGTTACCCATCAGTAAGTTTGCTTGTGTTTACCATTCCTGTTACCCTTGTTAACACGTTAAATAGGTTATACATTTACTTCAACAAATTATGACAACATAAGAAAGTCTAAAAAAGTTTGAGTATAAGAGAGAAACTTTCAATAGGGACTCACAAACCGTGTTTGAAATCAGCAGACAAAAACGAAGTCTGTTTTAAGTAAGTTTTCATCTTTTGAAAACCGCATTACTAATTAAAGACCTTACCTGGCTGTTCCTTGTGATCTTGCTGTGAATTGTGTTTCAAAACGTTTATAAACAAACTTGAAGAAAGCTTTCCTGTAGCCGTTAGTTCACAATTTCCATGACTTGCATCACATTTTATTCCATAGCATCTGCCTTTCGCAAGATAAGCTGCAGATGTGTTTGGGTTTTTGCAGCAAAGGGCGACACAATCGAGCATGGAGGAGGCATGACCCAAATACTGTAGTCTCCCTTCTTTAAGTCCGCCCTTTATCGCAACATTCTTCTGAATCTGTCCATTTTGATGGCAACTTGTCAAAACGTCGGATACCAACCTACACGAGCTTGCTATAGAAAATTAAAAAAACATGTAAGAAACAACGTCGTTTACAAACACGTTGGTTAGAAAACTTCAACCATTCACATAAAATGATTAAAGTAATCATTTAATAAAACAATTTTAATTTGTCTAATTAACCCAATTACACTGGAATAAAACTGGCGCCCGTACTATTCACTAACAAGCCTGAAAAAACGGACAACTGAAACAGTCACTGTCAAACCAGATAAACAGATTCAAACACACTTTGACAACAGTGTTTTTCAACAAATAAAAGTACCATTAGTGATTTACGAACACCCGTATAGTGACATTGATACCGGTGGGGTTGTGTTAACACAATAAAGTGAATACAAGTACCTTGTAAGAGGACCAACACAATTATCCACCTCAACAGCGAAGAGAGTTGAGAGCAGGAGTAGTTACACCAGGGTCGGCCACAGCTTGCGATGAAAATCATGAATCTACTCTCCGAGCCGCGGAAAACCTTCTCTTCCCAAGTATTGCCACCATCTGCGTGCGCATCTAGAAAATCCCCCTACTCTTCACATGAGATTTGAGCCTGCTTCCAAGCAGTGGGGTTGTAAGGCTGTGCATTTCTAGTTCACGAAGTTGTTTCAAATTTCTAAAAGCAGAGATGAAAATGTGTTACGGTTTCTTTACGATTGGCAGACAGATTTCCCTGACCCGCGCTACGTTCCTACTGCGGTGCGTTTGCTTGGGATGACATCAGATTGGGGGAATTTGCTTTCCTGGATTCATGACGTAATGAAATGGAGATTTCCCTGGTTTCATTTTGTTTAACATCCACACTTGATGACTTTGTGCATAACAGGCAGCCTTCAATACCACGATTCCACTGAAAATTTGTTTTTCTGTTTGCCCAGAAAAAAAGATTGACTTAGTTGTTTGTGCTGGTTTTCAACACCAGTTCCTTCCGTTCTATGTCAAGTCTTAGTCCAAGGCGTGAATAACATCATATTGTCTGGACTACCCCAATAAACTGCTTGTCAGCCGGTCAATAGGCTTCAATGCTCAGAGTTAAATGACCGTGAAGTGTGTTAGTAAACTGAAAACCAACACCAATTTTTATTGTATAGGGTAAGTTAATCTGTGTTATCTGTAGCATACACAGCGCAGAGAAACCATAAAAAACAGAGCACGCGAAATTATACAATTTCCTTCCAGAGAATCAACATTCTCCTTCTTCAGGTTCTATAACATAATTAATATTTGATTAAAGATCTGCTAGAAATGACTTGAAGCTGTCTATAGCAGTCAGGCGCTGCCGTTATCTGAATAGAAATACAAGAAAGAGGAACGACACGCAAAAACGTTCTACCTGTTATTTTGTCAAAATTACATTGACCGTGACGACCGGGAGGTGGACGTGATTGGTCGACCGGCGCCAGTACAATATCTGCTGCATCTTTGAGAAACGTACAAAACTTATATCCTCTCTCAACCTGCCACACACTCTTTTTGTTGACGCTATGCAACCCTTTGCTCGGAAGTTTGATTTACACTACCACCAATCAAGCACAGCAGATTATCATAACTGGCGTGTCTGGAGACAGGCAACCAATCACGTTGTAAAGTTCTACATACACGGACATAGCGCCACCTTAACTCCGAGTGTTTCGCTACACTTGGAATAAAGTTTCTTGACAGCAGCCTATAGCTAAGAAACCTCGAAGGTCGCATGGGGGCGAAAACAATGATAACTGCATAACAAAACTCTGTGCCTGCAACTATCATTCAGCCAGTGCGAGGCTGAGGCAGGAGCAGGAGGTATTACTGAGCTGGGAAAATATGCAAAACTGATTGATAATGAGGTTCTAATTCATCCAGCTGATACAAAAAAAAATCAATTAATCACATACTGGATCTTACTTCGTCTATGAACAATTGAAGAATAAAGAGAAAAAGAGTTCCCCATCCTTCACTTTGAGTTACTAGTTAGCGCCTTCACTTTTTAAGTAGCTCCAAGCGGCCTATGTTTCGTCTATAAACAACGAAACTGATAACTTGTAAGCATGCAGTATTTTTACGAGAGCATCCATTTTAGCATGGCTAGTTTAAATGCATGTCCTGATATAGCACAATTCTTGTAGCGGAGGAGGTGACAGTCCACAACACCGGCATTAGCCTACTCCTATCGACAAGTGAGTGGGTATTTTTAAATCCCCCGATAGAACGTCGGGAGACTAGACCAACGGCTTTAATAACGTCCCTGTCCACGGGTGGACAGGGGGAAAGTTGGCGAAAGAAGGTCGCCCAAAGTTCAACCCGCGACCAGGCCGGGAATTGAACCCAGGGCCCTCGGGTTGGCAGTCAGAGATCTTCCACGCTTACACAAAACGCTTAAAAATTTCATTTTAATAGAAAAATATTTTTAGGTGAGTAAATCAAATCCACAGCGTTGTCTGTGAACTTAAACCCTTTTATAGCTATCGTGTTTCCTTTATCTATTCAGTCCCCGGCCTACCTTTCTAACTCCCTATTTGGACGATACGATTACCGCATGCAATTGACGTACATGACGCAAAATTGTATCGCGCAAATCTGCAGCGCCGTATAGAGCAGGGGCCGGCATGGGGAGGGGGGAGGGGGCAACTGCTGCCAAAGCAAAGAGGTTCCACTGAATTTTCTGAAAATACCGCTTAAAGAGCAGACGTACAAAGCTACGTACGGCTCTGATCTATCTATGACGTGCCAATGGCAAACACACACGTTACACGATTTGTAGTAAGAATATCAATTTTCCGAGTTGGAAACCGAAGCATTTACTATTCTAAAGCAGTATTTACAAGCAACGAGTTATCGACCCGGTTTGAGCCGTTAATTGGGTTTTAGCAGAGATTACGCCAATTAAGTCGTAGACTTTTGCATCATCGAAATCGGCCATAGTAAGCCCTAGTACTAGGCTTCGACTTGGACAGCTGAAATGTAAATACTGAGCTCCCAGCCTTTCAAGGTCCAATCCTAAAAGGGATTTTATCTAAAATTTTTGTAAAGATTCATTTGTTTGTTTGTTACCGGTCTTCTTCAGTGTAAGAACTGCACGCAGATTCAAGCCGTTCGTCCCTTACTTTGGGGCTATGTTTTTCATATTTTTCCAAAAAGTAAATCTTGGCATTAAATATGGTCAGGTGTCACTGTGTTGAATAATGGAACGTTTAACTATTGAACTCTTTCTACAAGTTAGTTTTTTCTTTGTACCATGATTTTTTTCCAGGGTTGCCATGCCTTATTAGGAAAGTCTCGGAAATTAGCCAAATTTTCCTTTTTATAAAATGTTCATTTTAACGTCACCCTGTATTATAACTCTGCCCGCTGAGTATGAAGGCATTCGGACGAACTCCCGTTTCCGCGTTTTGGATCAGTTTGTCAGTCAAGCAGAACCTCTGAGTCCCCTGTTGTTATAAGCGCCCAGTGGCCAAAGTATAAGCTAGCGAAATTGATTTTAAAGATATATTTTCGTGAACATACTGTTCTTGTGTATCTTTACTCTCTTGATCTCCTTGTATGATATTCTTTTTCATGGCCTTTAGACTTGGGGCTTACAGGAAGGGGGGCTTAGTATAAACTGGGAGCATATTAAATGGGAGGTTTACTAGAGGATTGATACTTCGTAGAAGAGGCGGGATTAGTAGGCTGGGAGGTTTAATATCAGTGGCTTATTGGAGGCTGGGTGTATTAACAAGGGGCTCAGTGGAGGCTGGAGTCCTTTTAGAAGAAAGGCTTAGTAGACCCTGAGTGTTTAGTGACTGGGGCTTTTTATAAAGGGGCCTTCGCAAGGACTTGGGCATTATAGAAGAAAGGCTTGGCAGAATCTGGGGATTTTCGAAGAGGAAAGGGACTTATCAAAAGGGGAACTTGAGGATACGGGCTGTTTAGAAGGGACTTAGTACAGGCGGAGGATTATATAAAGGGAAGCCTAGTAGAAGCTGGGGACTTAGTAGAAGAAGGACATAGTAGAGGCTTGGGGCTTAATAAAAGGCACTAAACCAAGGGTGTGGCTTATCAAAGGGAGGCTTGGCAAAGGTTGGGTATGTTAGATTACTGAAAAGAGGGGCTTAGTAGAGGCTGTGGTCTTGTTAAACGAAAGCAATGTATGAAGTAGGTTTAGTAGGACCTGGGAGCGTATGAGAAAGGGCGCTTAGTACAAGTTGGAGTTTTCTAAAGAAGGGCTTAGTAGAGGCTTAGCAGAGGCTGGGGTTTTCTAGAAGAAGAGGTCAGTAGAAATTATTGGGGCTTAAGCCTTGGCTAAACCTAGATGCAAGTCAGCTGCAGTGCAAGTTTTAAACTTGCGTTTCGTTTAGCCACTAACTTGCATGGACTTGCAATGACTTGGATTGACTTGCATCAACTTTGAGTGAGCTTAAATTGGAATGCAAGTCAGTGCAAGTTCTGCATCAATGCCCAAACGAAGCACAAGTTAAACGCAAGTTTGAAGGTCACAACTTGCACTGACGTACATTGACTTATATCTACGTTTGGCCAAGGCTTCATTAAAAGAACGGTTTAATTAAGGCTGCGGGTGGTTAAAAGGGAGCTTAGTACTTGCTTAGAGGTGGAGATATTTGCAAGCTAGAGTTCGAACTCCAATTCCAGATATCTATGTGGCAGCATACAAGAAGACGGATAAAAAAATGACAAGATAATGAAATGAAAATTTGTACTTTCGTAAATTTTAAGATGATCTTTCCAATGATAAAAAAATTTGGTTTTGTTGATTCTCCGCTACAAACCTGCTGAAAACCAGACGTCTTCAATGTCCTTAACTTATTCTTCCTTAGAAACTTTCCATTTCTTTATAATCTTCCAGCGGATCAGTTCTTGAAATCCATGTAAAAATCTCAAGCATTTCAGTACACACTCTTTAAGCAGGGTCCAGTTACTAAAACATAAGGGTTATAGCCAGCCAAGGATTTTAGATAATAACGTGATTGGGCTTATTTCCTCAAGACTGATCCCGGTTGACATTACGAGCTGACGTCAGTGCTTTATCAGGACTCTTTCGACAATGGTTTTGGAATATAAAAAATTTCTTGATTGCGTATTCAGTCCTCATTTAAAGTGTGACCAAAAACGGCGGTACTGGATAAAGTTCACCCACATTCAAATGTACTCAAACGTTTGCCCTGTTGACTTAACAAAGGAATTCGGCTTATAACTGTGGATGACACTTTTTTTAAAAGCAGCTTGAAAGTGCAACTTAGGCAAACAAAAAATAAGAAGAGATGTAGGCACAACGCAAGACAACGTACTTCCTGTAGAGTTTCCGCCAGCGTTTCTTTAGAATGTGGCTCCTAAAAGGTATGGCAGAATAAGTTTTAACATCGCCTTGTTTTCAATCAATAGCCGCCTGCTGAAAGTAATTTTAGAAAACTTTAAGAGTGACAGTGTCTCGAAAGAGTTTTCAAACAAAGTGAAATCCAGAGAGCCGCTAACGTGTCTGCTAATCGATTTAGACCGGAAACGATAGGTGCAAGTCGCGTGTTTCTGGCTGGATATTGCAAAAGGGACAAAATAGGCCTCATTTTCTCTTAAAACCGCCTTACTTCAAACCGCCGTAAGTTCGGTCTGCCTCCTGGGAATTTGATGCACTTTTTCTCAAAAGACAGGAATTTTCAAGATCTTTCATTTGAGTCATATGGTTTTTTTTCATCGATTTTACATTGCTCACAATTTTTAGTTGAAACATTGTACTGTAGCGTAACTTGAAGAGCCTTTTCCGGTCAACCTCAGGTTTTGTTTGAAAACACGCGACTTGCACCTATCGTTTCCGGTCTAAATCGATGAGCAGACACGTTAGCGGCTCTCTGGATTTCGCTTTGTTTGAAAATGTCCAGGATATTTGAGTATTCAAAGATTTACGAGTTTTACAAGAGCTTAAAAGAGGTCTGTGAGTTGGGGAGGTCGGGCCTAAAAGGTGCCTTGACTGCGGCAAGATTATACAGGGATGAGTTAAATCGTTAAAATCGGAGCCCCGCGCAGTAGATTTTAAATACACATAACTCGAAATGGGTATTTGACTATGCATGTAGAGAAGGGATTGGACCTTATCTCCCTCCCTCCCGTATTATACTTTTTCTATTCACCTTTTGCAGTATGAAGTATAACACCTCTCCGCATGCGCAACGGTCCATTAATAACATCACTCTCTCATTCTCGTACTCGGAGCCCAACCGAAGGGCTCTGGTCGCATCGGTAACGCAAGTCACGGGCAGAGGTTTTGGTCGCAACTTTAATTACTCATTTGGCGGCAGGAAGAATGAATGTCGCCAATCCGTGGTTTGTTTGAAAAGATTTATGCGATCTATGCTACATCTGAGCTGATATCACTACTACACGAGCCGAAAAGTCAGAGGATTGCTCCTATTTCGTTGGGCCGTAGGGGCCACGTGGGTATGAGAAAGATCGCTCTTAAATGTTTCTACACGTAGCTTTAATGCCGGAATATCTATATCAAAAATGTAGAACTGAAACTGACTGCTATGAAAACTAGATTTCACGCAAAGGCAAAAAATGTTAGTGTCGAACTTGTTTTCACGGCAACGACGGACTGCCCTTTTAGTTGTTACGGCAATCTCAAAAACGGCAAATGGTCGCCCGAGTAGCGATTGGTGTCGTCTCGACCACTAAACGATACGGTTCAAACAACGGAGCAATCAATGTGGTCCCTATGAAGAGAGACCCACGTGTTATCGATAGGGTTAACTTAAGGTCTGGGCGCCAAAATTGGAATAATAACTCCGTCCAGTGCTGTCGTGTAACTATTAGGAGCACCGCTCCAACTGGTCGTTAAAAGACGTGTTTGTTTATTGAACAATATTTAGATAAGTCTGGAGTTTGGCAGCTTGAAAGGATTTCTTCTCCCGGGCAGTTGTTCCACAAATCATCGTAAACCAGTTCTTTAAAAATTATATGATATACCAAGTACAGCGTAGTATATTAAGTGGAACACTACAAATGTGATCTAGGCTAGAATCAAGTTTAACTCTGTACAAAACTTGCTGGACAGCACAAAGCTCTTACCCGTTTGGATAGCACATCTTATAGAGCGATACTCCAGGGTCTTGCGCGTTGGAAAGACATCTTGTTTGATCGAGACCTGCTTTGTCGAAAGCGTTTCCCTTGGTCCTTCATCTTCAAAATCCTAAATAGCAAGACTGTCTCGCACCATTACTTAATGTTCGAAAACTGTTACCACAAGAACTAAAAACAAATCACCATTCTTGGATATATTGAACAACATACAGGTAAACTATTCAATGTCTGTGTCTGTTTTGTTGGACTGAGTACCAGTGCGCTGACAGGCTCAAGCGAAATAAAGACAACAGCAAAACCAGGTGTTAATTTCAACATTTATCTGATAATAACACCGCAATGTACATGATCAGCCGGGTTTTCCAACAAAGTTATGAAACTACCTTTTACAAAATTACAAATACCAGCGCCAGTATTTTCGCATTCCCATCTTTGTTTAACATGATTTGGACACAGATATGTCCTTATACGGACAGGGTTAATTGGGTGGGCGGCGCGGGTACCTGAAAACACCACCTTCACGACTCATTTTGATTGGGTTTCTTTCAAGCTCTCTGACCTCTTCTGTTTTCAATTTCAGTCAGTTGGCACATTTGGAGCAAAACTATTAATCAAACTGTCATTTCTATCAAAATGTTTAATTTCTACCGATTACTTTTGCTTGCAATTGTGTTATCGATCGCAGCTTCAAATCGTTACAGGCCAGTACCTTGTGATGACAATCGTTATTCGTTGAGAAACGGATAATTGATGACTTGGAGGCAATCCCCAAATAAAACAGACATTGTTCGAAGTGAGCACTGGTTTTATGTGTCACAAAGCCAGCTTCTAGTTTTAATAGTTTACTTTATTCATATTAATGTTACCATTTCTTATATGAGATCACAGTATTACAGGTATTGTTGTTTGTAAGATACATCGTTCATAAAATCAACTAGTCAGCCGTATAGCACAGTAGTAGGTATTACAGTGGAAGTCGTAGGGAGTTTAACGGAAACGAGGTTAACGTACTTAAACTTAATGTAACTTCTGTTTTATTTTGGTATTTTTATTGCATTTAATTAATAACTTTATTATATTTTAGTTTGAAAATGGAACTGTAATCGTACGAGTAACATCACTGTCCCCGTTGTCTGCTGGGCCGGGTCCGCGGGGCCACTTTGGAAGAAAATTGCGCCAGGACAGGAGCTGTGATTTGTGGTTTTCTCTTCTGACTGACACACTTAAGTCCAAAGCAGAACTTTCTTTAGTTACCTGATGAAGGATTAAAGTACAGAAGTGGCTGACCTAAAAATTTTTTTGAGTACTTGTAAAATTATTATTTTAAAACCTTTATATCCTGACTGTGATAATTGATCAGTTTATTGACACAAAAGTGCGTTGTGTGTATGTGTGTGTTTAACCCCGTACTAGTTCTCTCTTGTGTAACACTCAGTTACCACGAAACAGTGTTTAGAAGAAAAAGGAGATGTTTGTCAGTCGATCTCTATCCTTTAGGTTAAATGTAGGTAAATGCAAAACAAATGTACATACTTCACGCTTGTGTAACTTTTTCAAGTCCCCACTTCGAGAGTTACCACTTCAAATTAACCGGAAGTGACGTTAGGCTTTCCCGGAAATCAAGCCTTTAGTTTTGCCAGTGCCCCATTTGCCCGATTCCCTTCCTCTTGCACCCAATCCTCTCCCTCCCTACCGATTGGATAGTAATACGCCAAAGATGAAGCTATATTAAAGACCGAGAGATATTAAAAGCTCTGGCTCCATTTTACATGGATTTGGGTTGGTTACCTCAGAAGACAACACACGGTTTTATAGTATAATCTTTTATTTTACGGGAATAATCTCCCAAAAAGAGCGTACATGTAAAACCGTCGTTCGGTTCGTTTATGTCAAAGTTTGCTTGAAGCAGATAGGAAAAACTATTTTAGCCCTTTCTATAGACGCGATCGGTTGTCTTAAAGACTTAATTTGAGTTCTAGACAACTATAAGTAGTATTGGTTTCACCATGTCCAGATTCGTTGTCGCAGAAGTCAGATAAGATTTTCTGCAGTCCTTGATGAAATGTCCTTGATTGTACTCAAACCTACGATGTCAAATGGCAAAGTGACGACCGATTCTGTCTGTCTGCAAAACAGAGGACGACAGTTAAAAATACTGGAGATATATATATACTGAATCCATGTGACAGATTGCTTTTTAAAATACGTTGTCATTTCTAAAGGTAGAGATTGAGTGGCCAGCAGTTGTTGTGATTCGTGCATTGAGATCAAAATATCAAGTGACCGGCTAACTATTATAGCGTCGTTAACGAGTCTATGAAAAAAGCTGCTAGTACCTGTCATTAACTAACTGAATACTGTTTGCTAAAAACTGGGAAATACACAGTCTTCTTGCAAAACTTTTGCTTGTTGGAAAAGAATATATCCGTACTCCCTCAGCAAAAAAATCTTCGAGTAAACCTTACACATTTTATAAGCTTTGGCGTTTCGCCTTGTTTTTGTTAAGCCTAATTAAATAGATAAATTTAAGAGTCACTAAATCCTGAGAACCAAAATTAGTAATATGGTATCAATTGGGATGGATAGATTTTGGGTAAGAATCGTGGAAGGGGTAGTATGGTCAGGAAATAAACCCTATGGGGGTATGGTCAGGGAAATAACCCTATCATGGCCTATGAAGGGTAGGGCCAGAAGAAATTCCTGGGGAGAGAAGAGGACGGGAAGCAGGAGGCGGAAAAGCTTGAGCTGAACTGTTACTTCCGGTTAAAAGGAGGTTCGTGGGCTCATTATAAAAAATATTCTAAAAATCCAATCAGTTCACTTTAAAGGTTGTCGAAAGTATTTTGTTTACGTAACTGTAAAACGTATTGCAAGGGCTTTCGGAGCTGAGCAAATATTTCGGCTGATATCTCAGTAACAGAGATGGTTATGATTGGAAGCTTTTAAGTCAGAAGGTTTCGAAATTTTCAAAATATTTTTCAATTCCTAAGAAAACAATGCACAAGTAACACCAATATCCGCTGCGACAATTTTGGCCTATGGCTATGGTCTTGAAACTTGCAATAACAACAACAGAATAATTTATTTTTTATGATAAGGTTCTTAGTTTTTTCGTTAAGAAAACACAAGACTCCAAGAACAACGCCGTTTCAGCCCTAACAAATTGTTTGCATGTTGCAAACTGGAACTGGAGCAATTGGGAGTTTAACGTCCTGAAAGTGGAAACAAGCTGGTCAAGAATAATGGCAATTATTGTCTCTTACTTTAAAATGAATTAAAACGTCTATCAGCGAATCGTGTTTGCTTTACAGTGATACAAAGCTGAAAACGCCGCTCAACCTGTCGATAACTAAAACAAATCTGTTTGAATTTAAAACCATGTCGTTGTCATATAAGTGGGCCATATCAGTAGGTAAATAAATTATCACCTGTTGTTTCATCGCTCTAATTGCATCGGTATCTAATCTCGATGTACTTGTATGTGCCCACACAAGGGTCGCCAAACACAACGTTGTTGGCATGGAGATAACATCTGGACTGTCCGTGACATGCGCATCGCAGCAGTTTGTTAGAGTATGAAGATCTGCACCTGAAGGAGACACAACAGACGTTATATGTCAGACTAGTGTCTGCGATGCCATACAGGTCGCGTTCTGGTTTGCTTTACAAGAGAAAACACGGGTTGAGCTTTGCAATCTGTAACGTATAGGCCTTTCAATTACTTAACTTAACTTTAGTTAATGTCAAGTCTTATAAAGTCGGTTTTGAGCTTGGTCATATTAGACAACTTTTTACACTACTGCGGTCAAAGGTTTAAGACAAGTTTGATATTCATCTGTTGTTCGAGAGGAACGAACCCGTCAGTGGCCTCGGAGGGTGGGGATGGGGGTTGGGTAGCGGGGAAAGTTCAAGTTTTTGACCTGACCAGCGAAGCTGTGTGAGGGTCTTCGAGAATTAATATAGACCACTTTCATAATATGGCCCAATGGCCACAAACAATAACATCGAGTCAAGTTCCAAGTGGTCATACATTTTCTATATTTCGGCCTTTCTGGTCTTGAGACTTGACTCAAAGTTTTCGTATTAAAGCAGTGGTCTGTTCTTTATATACTTTCATATTAACCAAAATACGTTGAGTTTAAGAACTTCCAAAACTTTACAGAAGTTTAGTCATTTTGTAACAACTTGACCCAGTTATGGAGTACAATTACATTTTGTATTGCAAAACAAAAAACCCCGAATGCCTCAACGAAAACAGTTTGTTATGAGTTAAATACAGCGTAAATAGTAAAAGCCGTCAATACATTAGGATTGTAGACGTGAAAGAGAGAAAATATTTGCCTTGTCAGGGTCTAGATCGATCCAGGAAGATTAAATACTAACAATTCCAAGAAAAACAAAAAGTTCCAAGACATTCCATTGACGTATGTTTCGTCCGACAAAGTTTACCGCTGACCTACCTTGTCGTTTTAATCGAACTATGCGGGCACACGCTGCGTCCTGTGAGTCGCCCATAATTAGCGTACACTACATTGATCTTCTTGTTACCAGGGCAACTGAGAGTGTAGCTTCTCCCTTCGCAGACCCGCTTTGTGTATATAGGAGATAGGATGCCTGTTATGAAATATATATATGTGTATATATAAGAGAAATATTACTTGCGGCACACACGATTTAGTATGACAATAGCAATAAATCATTTTTTCAACCTCCTCCCCTCTCTAATATTGCTCCCCTTTCAGGAGTCAAAATTGGTAGTAGGTTCCCCCTCCTTTGAGTCCTTCCCTCCTTGAAAAAAGGAATGTTTGTTTGATATGGAAGCACATAAAACAATGCTTAAGTCAGTTTTTAATACATATAAGCTACCGACGTTTAAAATAGATAGTCTTTTGTTACAGCTAGAGAATTGTCGTTATCATACAGCAAGACATACACCAACTTTTGATGTTAAAATGCTTGATCCTTTTCCATTTACATGTAAGTCACGATCCAACTGCTGAATACGGTCCCCTCTCCAATAAGCCCCCCCCTCTTTACTAAGCCCCCTCTCTATTAGAGCCCCACTCTCTACGAAGTCCCTCTCTTTATAATAAGCCTCTTCTCTGCCAAGTTGCTCTCTCTAACAACTCACCCTCTCTATTAAGCCCTCCCTTTACATCTCCCCAAAAGGCCCGAACAGCCTTCCAACGGGTTAATTTTATTGGGTTTGTTGCATAAATAAATTAAAACGATATACAAAAAATTTAAATCAAGATATAAAATAACAACTGGAGCAGGAGACATGACAATGTCCCAGTTGGTGTATAGCCCCAAGAGAAAGTAACAATCAGATAGTACAACGTCAAGTGGAAAGAGAAGAAGAAGGAGAAAAAGAAGAAGAAGAAATACATAAAATAACGAATAAGTATATAATAAATTTATATATATATATATATTCCTTATCCTATACAAAAATTGTAATAATAATAATAATTATTATTATTATTGATGATGATGGGAGTCCTTGAGAGCACATCTAGGATTGTACAACCAGCTCGAAATGGCTTACTTTGTTGTCTGTTACCGCAGTAACGGAGAGAGCATGCAGGGGTCTTGCTGAGTTTGTAGACGCGGTAAAAACCACAGTTCCTCACAAGAATCCTTGTACTCCATCGACATCTATTCCCACTCCAGTGAAAGCACACTTTACCGCTGACCAACTGATAGCGCCTGGTTGGAAGTGCCCCTTGGAACCAGCCCGGCGCGTGTGTCTGGCACCTGCGAGTGGGAGGAGGCCTGGTCGGCAAATCTCGACCAGCAAGACCACCAATTCGATACCACGCGGTTGGCAGGTTTCTGTCGCATTTCACGCTTCCTTGTAAGGTGTGCCCCGTAGCACGATCGCCATCGTTCATCCACCTGTAGCCAGATCGACCGCCAGCTCGGCATTCAGCGGGGAAGGGTGGAGCTGAAATGTCGTGACAGGAAGAATATACCCCATAAAATAGTCATAATAGTAATAGTAATAATAATAATAATAATGTATAATAATAATGTAAAATGATAATAAACACCATATAGAGTGATAAAAAGAATAATCATGATCATAGTACAGTATCATATACTGATAATGACAACGATAAGATTAATGACAATATTAATATTAATAATAAAAATAATAACAATAAATATACTAACAATAAATAATGATGGTGATGCCACAGAAGATGCAGAAACCGATCATATCGCGGGCTTTGGGCATTGGTCGCACAGCGAGTAAACCATAATTTTATGTGGCAAAATCCGCTATTTTTTACAAGACCCTTAAAACTAATTTCTATATACTCTTAGACAAAGGCACACAAGTTAACAGCTATGTGTATTGGCATAGCTGTTAGGTCACGCCTTGTTTTTTGAAATATTTCTAATATGATACTTAAAGACCTTAAGGCTACTATTTCTTGCGATTCTAAATTTAGCATTTGTATGTGGAAGATTGCGTGACTATTATTTAACGCGTTTATTAACAGAAAGCAATTTCCTCTCAAAATGAAAATACTAATAAACCATTCAAAAACTAAGCCAAGCAAGAAAAGCTGCAAGTTGAATGACGCATATCGACTGGCGCAATTTTATAAGAGAAAACACTGCGATCGAGGTTAATAATTTAGCAATTTTTGGCCAGCTCGCTAAATTCGATGCTTAAACCAGTAACCCGGCTTAAAGAGTGTACAATGTACTTTCTAAATGATACAAGATACAAAAACAAGAAGTCGAAGAATTCAATTGACTTCCCCATTGTGTTCGTTGTTCTTCAAAACCCTTGTTTCAAACTTTTGTTTCTGCTATATTCCAAAAACGATAATGAAACTAGAGAGCATGTTTTTTTGTCCACACCAGTAAATAAATTCAGACAAACCACACTCATTCCCTACTTACCAATCCTACGACACCTGAAGGAGACTTGCAGGTACTTGTATGTTCCGACACACGGGTCACCAAACACAGAGTTGGAGGAATACAGAACACAGCCGGCTTTGTTCTGACAAGTTTGTCTGACCTTCAAAAGAGACACTCTCGACCTGCAGTTTGTTGTTCTGATGGAAGAATGCGGACAAGTTGACCTTCCTGTTGTGCGACCGTAGTTGGCCGAGGTTACAAAGATCCTAGTACCGGACGGACAGTGGAGTTTTCCCTTGGAATGCTCGCAGAATATTACAGTTTTGGCCAGTGAGGAATAAGGATCTGTAGAAAATTACAAAGCAAAACATTTCAGTTGCGTCTCATTCGAACGAGACTGGCGGCTCTTTTAATAATAAAGACGATCGTGGAAACCGATGAAACAGACAAAGATGAAGCGGAGAAATACGGTAGTGCCGGATGGATTTTACTGGATTGGTATATTTTTTATATTGTATACAGGGCCAAAGTTATAAACTAGTTAAAAGCGACTAAACTTCAAAAATGTAAGTACGTTAACCTCGGATATATAATGAATTAGATAGCTCTTGCTTTCCAAGTATTTGTTATTTTTTACAATATCTTCCCTAGCCAATAAAGTTTGTCACAATAACTATTCCCAGATAAGCTACATGCTGGTCAAAGATAAATATATCAAATGGAGAAAGAATTCGAAGAAGGCAGTTCTCTCCTTCTGGGAGAGGTAATCTTTTGATCACCAAAAACAATTTCTTAGTTGTCCTACGCTGATTGATTGGAGTTATGTGAGACGTTTAAGTTATGACAGCAACATAAAGGATATTCAAAACAATGATGCATCTTTGCCAATACGGGTATAAATCACAAAACATCATGTTTGCAGTTTTCCGCTTTGCCAGCTTGCGAACTCACCATTGGCTACATCGTCAGAGGCTAGTTCCAGGTCCTCCGCCTCAAGGTCTGGTAGTTCCTCGGGGTCTGGCAGGGAGTCCTCCTCGGGACTGGCATCTGTGTCGTCATCATTTTGATCCATCACTGGGTCTGTCTTGGAATCTATAACGCTGTCCTGCTCATCTGTGGTTGCGTCCAGCTTGGATTCTTTTGTGACAAAAAATTAAACAATATAAGCTTAACCCAAACCAGGGTTCGTATGAGCTTTTGCGGCGTTTTATATAAACAGAAAGGCTTTACCTGGCCGCAGTGATTAGAAAGTCAATGACGCTATTAACACATTCAAAACATGAAGCCAAAGATTTTAGAAGTTCCGGAGTTTTATTTTAATTTTCCAAAATATCTCCAGGTTTCATTAGTGAGTTTAAATTCCAGAAGTTTTCGGGAAGAAAAAAAATCCAGGAATGTCACAGAAACCTAGAAGGTACACGAACCCGGCAAAATAAGACAAAACGGGAGCCGTTGAGTTTTCTGTGGCTCGTTGGCACCAGTTCCTTGATAAAGGATAAAGGGTGATATTTGTTTTCAGAAGGCTAAGAAGAAAGTCTGTGTTATCGCGCTTGTAAATGCACTGACTTACCACTTTTTGGAAGATCTGACGTGTCAGGGTCTTTGACACTTTCATCTTCTGCTTCTTGAATCAAATCGTTAAGAGCGTCATCCAGTGACTCGATCTCTTTTGCGTTGTCGCTAATCGGATCGGCTGGAAAGAGAGGGTAAATGGGAGTTCATCTCATGTACAACATACCAGAGTACTAGGAGTGGACAAAAAGGGAATTTCCTCCAAGAAAAATTGCTACTACTGCTATTACTACCACCACTATCACCACCACCACCACCACCACCACCACCACCACCACTACTACTACTACTACTACCACTACTACTACTACTACTACTACTACTACCACGACTACTACTACTACTACTACTAATACT
>JAOBYE010149776.1:0-18493 GCA_025403585.1 Parazoanthus swiftii | reverse complement strand
CTGGTTTATGTGCTTATTTCTTGTCTTCGTCAAGGGGGGAGGGGCAGAAAGTGTCAACGGCCCATAACTCTTACAATTATTTAACGAATTGGAAAAAATTTGGTGGACTACCAGATAATCGCAAGCCAATTAATTTGGTGTAAGTGAATTGACACGTGACGTGACGTAATAATTGTCAAAATTTCAGGTTTCTATCGAGTCTTGCTGATCGGAAACGGAAACAATTAGAACATTACGGACTCAGAAAAATGACAAATAAATGTTATCAAACTCTAATAATACTTCACTTTTAGTATAAATGACATTATTTAAAACAATTTCAGTTTGGCAAAGTATGTTTTTGAAGAAATTTAAATGTTAAAATCTCGCATTAGCGGATAAACTGCAATATAAAAATTTTTTTAAAAAGCTGTTTTTCAAATGTTAGTCAATGATTTTATGCGTTGTTTGTAACGTTTTAAATTTTAATTTGCTGGAAATGATTCCAAAAGTTGACACAGTGCAAAAAAAAAAAGGCCGAAAAATTGGATTTAATAAAATAGTGTTGCGTAATACCTACGACGTCACATATCACGTGCAAAGCTACCTAAGCTCCAAGAAAGTTGCATAAGAAACTTCAAGACAAAGAATTATCAGTTGGTTGAAATTAAAATATTTCTTTAAAAATTGCTGAAAAATCTTAAGAAAGTCCAAACTTGGCATAACATGGGAGATTGGGTCCAGCATGGTCGAGTGAGGAGCGAATGTTTGAGACTCCCGACAAACATATCTAAAGTTGTATGGAGACAACAAGTATTTCAAAGTTTTTTAAGCGAAAAGCAAGGAAAAGTAGTGGTAGTGTTTCAGATTCGGAACTATTATCTCTGAACTTGAAGAAATTGCGTAGGAAAACGTCAGAAGACAGTGCTGACCACGAAGAGTTGGCTGCGGCCACGTTCAGCTCGGAAGGTGAGAACGAAGACATTATAGACTCTGCTTTAAACGTGGCCAAGGACTTGGGAGAAAAAGTTGACTTGAGACTAGAGAAACTGTCTAAACTAGAAACAATTGAAACTTAGATCAAAGACATTCACGAAGCGTTGGATAAGATGAATTGCAAAATTAAAGACGAAGTCGGACGGCTAGATTCGAAAATAAAAGAAGTGCAAAGCACGACGAATGATCTGGAAGCAAGTGTAGAATTCATGAACAAGGAGATAGATGGTTACAAGAGAGTGAACGCAGAAAATCATCAGAAAACATTTGCAGCAGTCGAGAAGCTGAAAGCAGAAATTATGCGACTAGAAGTGCATCGGAGGCGCGAGAACTTAATATTTTAAGGAATAGAAGAGGAGGAATCGGGTGAAAAGGGAGACACCAAGGCTATTCTACGCGATTTTCTCGCATATACGTTAGATTTCACTAAAGTTCCAAAGAGTACATAAGCTAAGTGGTAAAAAGCAGATGGAAAACCAAGACCAATCATAGCAAGGTTTGATTACTACGCCGATCGTGAAAAAATTAAAGTCATTACGATGAACACTTCTTAAAGATTCGGGATACGGACTAGCGCCGGACCTTCCAAGAAGGGTCGCAGATATCGCAAGATCATGATTCCGAAAATGCTTGAAGCAAGATCACAGGGAAGAAGAGCCCATTTTAGCCGTGCAGAGCCACACAAACTAATAATTGACGGTAAAGTTGTGAACTGAACTGAAATAAGTGACTCATTTATGTTTATTTGCATATACACTGTACATAAACATAAGTGCGCTGTCAGAACATCGAATGTGTGTTTCGCAGTATCTATAAAAGGCGTGTCTAAAAATGTTGGCAGTTATTTTGTCAAAAACGATGCCTATTGCCAGGAGTTCTCTCTAGAGATATTTATAAACCAATGCCTGCATCGCGAGGCTCAACCTTTTGTAGCTTAACAGAAAGCTTTCTGGCTACTTTCTGTTCAAATTGGCTCGGTTGTGTAGTGGTGAAGAGCTTCTTTTGATCTTATCAATTTTCACGCCCATCTTTCTCGATACAATGGCCAAAACTAAACGCTTTTGCTGTATCTGCAAAAAAAGGCAAGATAAACGTATCGGGTAAAGCATAGAACTTACCAATCGATTCCATGTGACTTGCAGTAACTATAAAAGAAAATTCAGAGGTATTTGTTATCTATTCGGAATAATGGTTCATGAAGATCTCGCCAACAATAACATCAAATTTAGTGGGACTAACAACAGGAACACAGATCGGAACAGGTCGGAAAAACTTTAGGGTGGGATGGCGACTCCGTTTAAGGAAAAAAAAAACTGTTCAGTACGTTAGATGCAATAAAGAAGCTTTATATTGTGAAATAAAAATATTATGTTATGTCCCTCGAGTTTACAGAGATCAATAAACGATTTTGGTCCTTGTACGTTTTCTACATATAAACTATTTTCGGTTTCTGATTCTACGGAAATAGTCTTTGATAATGTAACTAACACGTGCATTTGATCTATTATCATATATATGAAAATAATATTTGATTCTGATTGGCCAAGAATAATGCAAATACTTTGTAAGTCTGTGTAAGTCATGCAATTATAATTCCAAAAAATGTTATCTGATTGGCCCAGAAACATTGCTACTCAAAATTAACCAATCACAAAAGGCATGAAAATAAAATAGAATAAAAATTTTGAATGTTCTTCAATTAACTGGCTAACCGTGGCCACAAAGCCGACGGTCGCGAATTGATGTGTGAACTAGTTCAAACGGTGTTCATGTATATGGAATTTGAACTTTATGAAAAAATTAACTCGTGCAAATTAATTCCAAACTGAACTCGAAACCATACGATTACTATTACTAGTTCAATTTTCAACTGAAAGAAATAAAAGATATTGATCAACGCTTTTGGACTCTTTCTCTTTATTTCTTTTATGTGTAGCAAAACGAAGTACAATTACTTAATCACAGGGGTCTATTAAGTGCATATGGCGTATTTATGTCACATGTTTTATTTTGATTAAATTGTTTTTGAAAATTGAGAATTGAGAACTGCTTACATTATTATTGTGTTTTTATTAATGTTGTACTCAATCTTGCAAGAAAACCAGTTGACGAGAAGACGGCATCATAGGCAAACAACAAATGAATACACAGAAATCTGACACAGCTTGAATACAAGGGAGAACAAGTATAATGATGCAGATGCAAAAGAAAATCCAGTTATAATTTAAGGGAAAAAGCGACAGTTTGAAGTATAATACTCGTTAGTGAGGATATGAAACCAAATTACCTTTGTACTACCTTTTCTTTCGTGTTGTAGGATTTTTCAGCAACAAACAGTTTTGTTAAAGCTAACGAAAATGCTAAGATAATGGCCGCAAATTGTCCTACAATGGCACCGAGGTCAGCCACGATCTGGAACAAGGCAATCTGTATTGAACCCATACTTCGCTTGGACTCCATTATGTGACCAAAGGCGCGGATGGTGAAGAGCGAGGCATTAAGGCCATACAAATAATGGGCCACGACCAGAGCTCGGTTTTGAATGACGTCGCCATTAAGAGACCAAGTTGAGATACGCATTATTAGTGTAACCAGATAGACCAAGATTGTAATGAAGTCGATGACATTCCAACTGTCACTATAATAATATCGTGTGGATAATGTTAACAACTTGTTATCGATTAGTTTCCATTTTGCTCATTTTAAAGCAAAAACTAAAACTTTTTTGTTGAATGTTACTACAGTGTTCTTATAAGCTTCTAAAAATTGGCCTAGCAACAAATGCTTTTTGCAACTTTTGGTTTTCAAGCAACTTTATCTCAAAATACAACTTGGCGTGTCCTTATAGTTTAGCAGCGAAATGCACTGTATTTACCAAAAATATTTGACAGTTGTTATATGTTATCCCTCATCTTAACAGCTTAGACACGATAATATAAATACTCAATTCGACGTGGTGACAATCACATCAAAGCGATACTGAAAAAGATACGTCACGGTAATAGATCGGAAGGTAACTATAAAGCAACTTTGGCGAAATTTTAGACCAATTTTAATTGACTTTTTGGCAATATTTATAGTGCAATCAACGTTTTGGCAACTGTTGAAAAAAAAAATAACAATTTTTTGGCAATTTTTTGGACTTTTTCATGCAAATTTTGAGGTTTTTTTTGCATCTGGTAGCTGGACACATCTATAATGTCGATAATCGTTATAACTGAAAATTCGTCAGCTTTAAATGTTGTGTGGTTTGTCATCTAACTTGCCCAGTATGGTCTGACGACAATAACCTTTTAATTTTACTTACACTTGGCTTTATTTTGTGTAAGAGGCATATTTAACTAAAATATGTCACTTTGCTAACTTTTCTTTATTTTTAGGGCGCACGCTATTTGGAGCCTTTTAGTTCTGTTTTTCTTATCCCTCTTTCCTGTTATATTTTGTATCTACTTATTTTTAATGGTAAAACTCAGTAAATATATTAACTCTGATGGCTATATTAGTAGTAGGGAGGCATTGTACTCGGGATTTCATTTGCTAACTCATATAATTTATTTTTTTCTGAATATAGTTTATTTCATCATTTTTTGAATATAACTAATTTCGTCTTTTTTGAATAAAATTTCATTCTTTTTTAAATTTAACTTCTTAAAAATTATTTAAATAATTAGTACATGTACTAAAAAGAACGTGGATTCAGTGAATAAAAGTAACAACAAATTTGCTGATTGGCTTATTAAATACTTTCCAGAACCAATTCGAAGAACAGTGAATATGCGAGTTAAGATATTAAAGAAAAAAGTTATCGAGCTTTTTGAAACCCGACATGCGCGTTGAGAGGTTAAAGAAAAATGTTAACAAGAATTTTAAAACAAACTGAAATAAAACTAAGTGAGGAAGGTGATCGTATTTTCAAAACCACAGAAGATTTAGATTTTGATCTGACCAAATAATAACGGAAAATATATATAAGACCGACCCAAGGTAGTGATGAGGACGAAGGTTATCCACGCTGTTTCGTGTAAGATTTTTCGTGGTCAGGATGACATTGTTGAATACACTACAACTTCTAAAACACCACTGCTTGGAGCTTTTTCCAGTCTTGCTGAGATAAAAATAATATATTAATCAGAGCGAACAGAAACGATTAGATCTCGAAGAATCCGATACGTGGTCAAAAGCTTATTTATGCAAGCCACCTCAAAGGTGTATATGAAGATCGAGCTTTCTTCACATCGGTAAGTACCAAATTAATTCTATCGAACGAACCTCTTCTTGGATGCGGACCGTTACTTGAATGGTTAGCAAGCAAGAGATGTAAATACGCGATCGATAAGTTAAACGATAGGTTTATGCGTCTGGCGTTGTTTAGCTGTTCGCCAAAAAAAAGCCGAAAAAAACCTTAAAGAATATACGAATCGAGATGCTTTACGGTTAGCAAGAGATTTTCTTATAAAAACCCGGAACTAAAAAGCAAAGAATACGTACATTTCAATTCATTGATGATACGTCGATGCCAGAGGTCGTTCATAAAATGGTGGTGTGGTTTAACCAGAAACGCTTTCAACTACACCCAACCAAATCTAAAGAACTCTGTATCGACTTTGCCAAACAGCCACGTTGCTTCAAACAAGTACAAGTTGAAGGCAGGGAGTTAGAAGTAGTGAAGACAGCAAAAATCCTTCGCCTTGTTGTCAGTGACAACCTTAAGCGGAGCGCTCACATTGATGCTCTCCTAACAAAATCTTCTAATCGGTATCTCCAAAATCAGATCTCATATATACACTAAAACGGCTTGTAAATCCGTCGTTCGATATGACGCCAATTTGTTCTACCTATACTAATCTAGCAAAGAAATGCCTTGCGGTATAGATAAACTCCTCCATGTTAACAATCCGCAAGAAATATACGACCTTATTAAATTTTATTTTATTTCAAGTTGATATGAAAGAACATAAAACTAAAACAGGGGGGAACAATTAATAAAAATTTATCAATCTTGAAATATTTATCACGCCAAGTGATACATTTCATATAAAATTTCGCGGTTTTTTAGGCTACGAGTTGTGTGAAACGCATAAAAATACAAGTGAATCAAGTGGATCTGATATGATATATTCAAAAAAGTTACATTTTGTTAGAAAAATGAAATCCCAGGCACAACGCCTCCCTAACACTACTGGTGTTTTTAAATTTTAAGTTATCATCAACTTTATCGAAATTAATGTTTCAACGTCTAAAAATCCCTAAAACAAAATACGTATTTCTCTCTAAATAAAAAGAACAAATGTTTTGGTTATAAAATCCAAGAACAGGATGAAGTCCTTGTTTAGATACTTATTCCGAATGGCAATAGCAAGAGTACTTGTTGCGTGTTATAAGATAAATGTCAAACACGTTTCGTTATGCTTATTTCTTTTAATCAGATTTCCAATTTGTGTAATATTTCAAATATTATTGCATAAGAGCTTCTTCAACACTTTTAGAATCTACTATTTTTTGTGTTTCTTATATATTTTAAAATGCTTTTGGCGTGACATTGATTAATTTGACAACTTTATGCTCACTATTGAACCTCTTTCTACTAAGATTATAAACGCTATTGCTTTGCATTTTGGAAGTTAGGTCGTTATCTCAAACCTGTTTAGGTTGGCTTTAACGTTACAGTTGTTCATGACTGCATACAGACATTATTCATTCGGTAGAATCTAGTGTCTAAAAAATTATCTCCGTGTTATGTTTGTTTTAATATTTTGTTTAAACAGCACATTAGAGCAAGTCAATAACTACATAACTACAACAACACACATGTACAACCACAATTAAAAACGATGTCAGCTAACTGAAGAAGTGGGGTAGTAAACTTGAGGTACGGAATGTCACGTTGCCGATATTTTAGTATACACTGCAAGGAAAAATGGATTTGCTCAAATTTGCGAGGGTGGCAAATATGAAGCAAATGCGTGTTTGCACTAATAGCAAACTTGGCAAATGCCATATTTGCTACTCATCTGAGCAAATATGTCATTTACCATTTTTGAAATATGTGCAAACACGTATTTGCTTCATATTTGCCACCCTGACAAAATTGAGCAATACATTTTCTTCGTCCAGTGTAGCTAAACAAATTTAAAAACAACAAATTCAAAAACAAAACACTGATTATTACACTAACTGTCCGACAACGTGGAGCTTACACCGCGGCATTATTGTGCAACTTAATAACGCTATAAGTCACGCAAATTCATCGGAATATGTTTTTACTTGGCACAGAAGTAGCTAAGATAATTAGAATCACACAATTTAAGTTTAAAAAAAAAACAATAAAACGAAACGACACACAACAGACCGAATTAGCTGAAGTTTAATGTTCAGCTACCTTAACAACACTCCACCCGGCCATAAGCAAAAAGTTGCTAAATTTGAACAAAACTTCTGAACTTGGGACTGACTATCTCTAATAATGTAAAAGTCACAAACCTTTAAAGTTGTCCAGTTTGAATAAGGTTAGCATATACTTTTAAAACATAAAAAAGAACAAACTATTATTTACCTGAGATACTTTCGAAACTGTTTCATGGCTGTTGATTTTGATTTTCCATTGCTCTCTTTTATCTTTGCTGCATCTTTCGACTGCGCGAACTGATAGACTTCGTTAACAATGCGAGCAAGGAAGAAGACCAGAATAACCCATTCCAGGTCACTGAAAGGAATTGTTGACTTCGCCAGACACAAGGCAAAATGAAGGCCCAAAAGTGTGATGTAGCTGAGCCAGTCTTTGACAAAGATGAAGTATGGTGTTTCCATGTAGACGATGTATTTTTCTAGGGCAAAAAAAAGAAACCAAAAGTTGCGATGTCAGCAAGAAGTCGGGTAGTTTTTCATTACGAAAGGATTTTGCATGATGTATAATGACTTCATTTAAATTTACCCATAGGCTGGATCTCGGATGGTTTATTTATACTAGTATTGTAAATATATTTTTCAAAAAATAAATATAAAAGTAAATAAACTTAACACGTCAAGTTCCCAAAGGGAGAAATCAATGCTTTAAGAAACAAAACATGGACAACAGTTTTGTGTTAACTACATGTAGCTATAACCGCTTGAGAATACATTTTATTGAGTTGCTTTGCAGCTTCTCATGTAGGGTTTGGGATGGGACGGGGGAGGGTCTTTAGGTTAAATGCATTCTCTGTTATAGCTTTAAACGTCTGGTGCTTAAATTGTGACACGTTCTATTTTTGAAAAAATGTTTTAGCGGATGTTTTGGAATGGTCATTATACATAAAGGCTACTGCAAAGTTTCATGGTTTTGATTGACAGATTCAAGTGGGAAAATGCAAGTACTTAGTTAATTAAGGAATGTATGGCGACACATTTGAAATTTGAAATAAATTGGGCCATTTTCTGATAACAGCAGTGAAAACCAATTTAGCTTCCTGATGGCCTACTTGTAACACCACGTGACGTCACAACGGCAATTACCAGTTTTATTTTTATCCCTAACACCATCAAGTTAATAGAACCACCAAATTTGTTGTTGTTTGCTTTAATTGTTATACGGTTCAGAAGAGAAGCGGAGTGCGAGTTTCCAAAAATCCCTCGACAAGATGGAGTAAACGGGGCGTTGTAATCGAACCACAAAATGTAAATTTTGGCAGACCATGATTATATTTTCGTCACATATTTTTTCAGACGTTTAGTCAATTTTGCGGTTGTGTTTGATACACTGGAGCCCAACGAAACGGCTAGCAAGACGTTTGTTTTTGGACGTCGAGTAGCAATAAAAAACGGAGTTGCATTAGAAAACTACATAAACCAGCAATGCGATCTTACATACCAAAACAGCTACTTTTTTGTAAATCATCTGTTCGGTGAGAGGTCTCCTGTGAATGCCCTGTATACAACAAAAATTCATAAAAAGCGGCCGTGCTCACATAGCAAAAACATACAAACTGACTACACACTTTAATATCTCACTTTTGTATAAGGAAGTAAGGGCAAGTGTCATTAGATTGTATATGTGAATAATCTAGGCAGGCGCCAAAGAAATTTCGGAAGTACCGCAACGACAGATTCTGGTAAGATTCATTTTCTAAGAAAAACTAAAAACAGTGAAGACGAGGATTTATCCTTCAAATCGCTGTCTCTTTCGTGTTCATTGATCGTCATTTTGTGGTCTTCAGTAGTTGTTCTATTTTTGATTCTGTTTTATTGGCCGTCGTTGGTTCTTGGTTGCTGGTCAATGGTTATTGGTCGTTGGCAATTGGTCGTCGATCCTTGGTAATTTGTAAACAAAGGTCATTATTAGTCTTTAGTCTTTGATTTATGGTCTATGGTCATAAGTACCTTGTAGCCTACTTTGGGACTAGAAGTCCCCGTAACTTCATGCGAATTAAGGCGATACAGGGAAAGTCAGCCTGAAAATCGTGGCAGCTTTGTGGAACTTAAGGATACTTTGAACAACTTAAGGCGGCTTTGTGCGAGTTTATGCGACTTAAGGGGACTTTGTGCAACTTCAGGGAACTTTTAGCAACAAAATCGACTTTGTGCAATTTAAGAGGAGTTGTTAAGTAAAATGTGGGATTTTTGGTATCTGACAAATTGAATGTAGGCTAGCAATAATTCCAGGCAATCAGCACCTACTCACCACTTAACTGACAAATATTAATGTAAACTGTTCAAATGTAAGGTGAGATACATTTCTTTGTTGTTGTTGTTGTTTTTGTTGTCAAATGAATTAAGATTGCTTGTGGTTCGGACTAAACCAGCTCTCACAATACCAGTGGATGTACTCCTTCCTCAAATGTCTCCAGGGATGTTAATCAATTGCCCTGCTTCCGAGTTCCGAAAATGAATAACAAGACATGTACCTCTCGTCAACAAGCTGTGGACATGCTATCTTCTTGAAGAGGGAAGGGATATACTGCATCTAAGTACCAAGAAGTCACAAAAAAAGGAAGGAGAAAGCGAGAACAAATGATTAGGGAAGACAAACCCAAATTTAGAAGATCATCATATGACCCTCGAAGCTTACGCGACAGACAGCTCATGCAGTTTTCTTTTAAAGATAGAAACGGAACAGCTGGCAACAGTATCAGATTGCAACTGCTGCCATTGCTTAGCATAAAAAATCCTCGGGAAGATGAGTGCAAAATTCCAAATCTCTTGCACACAACTAGGGGGGAAATTATCGAAGCTCAGGAGGTCGATGATGAACCAATAAGCATATGTTCTGTTGCAGCTGAAGTCGGTTTGAATCATGTGTCATCTTCACTTAGTGAACGGTGTTCAAAGGCTGCTGAGAAAATGAGCTTGTCAAAGGTTCAAAGAGACACGATTGCTTTGAAAACAAAAGGGCAGTCAGAAAACATAATGTGAACAGAATTTAGGAAGGGAATTATTACAGCCTCAAGTTTACTCGATGTTGGCTTTGACGCTGAAAATAGGAAGTTGACAAACCTGAAAAAATGTGAAAATTAAAAAAAGATGAAGTATTGTGAAGATTTATTCTCAGGAATCACAAACAAAGCAGACATTAGAAAACGAGTTGGTTTTCTGAACACAGTAGGCAGTCAAGTCGATTGGGGGTTTGATTCAAGCAAAGGCCACCTCTTCAGTTTTACAATGAAGTTTGATAGTGATCAAATAAATCGGTTCACAATTACAAAGATATGTGATCAGAACAGAAGAATAATTCAAACACCTTGGTTTAATGTGAAGACAAGACAAGACCTACACTGTTGGTGTAAAATTGAATGGTTCAACCTTTGAGCATGTTTCAATGAACGATCTTAAACCTGTGAACATTTTCACGGTTAAATGCCATGCAATATAAGGTTATCTTACTGATCGTGTTGGTGCTCGAGGTCCTGATGGAAACCGTGATATTGCAGGAAAAAGCTCGACAGAAGTTTGAGAGTGTGAGGATAATGAGAATGCTGTCACAAGGGGTGTCATGAGGATCAACTCGTGCCAGCGCCAATGACGATAAGAGTATTATTGAAGAACTGCCAGAACCACAAGCTTTAACTGGTGCTGCAACTCAAAAGTATGTTGATTCACACGTGAACGTGAAGAATGCTAAGCTGAGAAGGTATGTTCATACTGGAGACGCAAAAATCACAATAATAATAGATCAGGGTGACGCATACAGATCACTTCACACCAAAAATGAGTTTACTTTTTCAGATTCTGATTTCAATGTGTAAGTATCAGTTCGTTTGTTTTTGGCAAATATCCTGATTACACAAGAAAATACCACAACACCTCAAGCCATATTGCTTACACAGTCGCAGTCACAGTTCTCCTTTTTTCACATAAAACCTTGGACGGCTTGCAAGAGGAATTTACGGTTTGCGTGTTGAAAGAACAGTTGATCCCAAAGATGATGTAAACTCATTTCATCTTGACGTGCATAGTCACCCACGACAGAACAATCTGAGAGTGGTGACAAACAGAAACAAAGAAAAACTTGAGTCTCGTGTAATTATTGCTGACATCCATCTCAATGTTCAAAACGAGAGTGAAAACAGTGCAGTTAACATTGAAATTAGTCATACTCCTGGAAAAGAAGTTGCTCTTTTTTTTCTACGGAAGAAGAGGGTAAAGACATGTTGCTCAGCATATCATTGACAACGTCAACTACTTAGACAAGATAAAGATTCCCGTGTATAAATCATTTCAGAATATGGATCGAAGAACTTCAGTTGGAATCATCAATACTCTTGTGGGTGCTGATCCTGTTCATTCATTCAGAAATCTTCTTGCCGAATTCAATCATTTCCAGCGAGACATCAGAGGAGCTTTCAGATTTGATAGGGTTTACACTAATCATAGAAGCTTCAACTTTTATTTTTCAAACCTCGTCTCACCGACGTCAATCAACATTCACGCAGCAGACGAATTCAAATCGTGGCTTGTGGATGATACGATGTTACGATGAAAAAGCACGTCACTTTTTGACCTTCTTTATAGAAGTGGTTTCAATTGGAAAGGTAAGGCAGTTCCTGTTACCTCGAGTGAAAATGTGGGGAGAGTATATTGTCACTCGTATCACGATCAACGACAAAGGGTGTTGATATTCTCCCGCTAAGATTTGAGAAGAAAATTGGAAAAGAAAAACTTCAACTTTAACCACATCTCAAAGAATCTGCCTGAGGGAATTAATCAAATTATGAACTAATTATGAATTAATGATTAATATGGTAGAAAAGTTGATTTCGAATTTTGGTAATAAAACTAAGTATATCACAATAATAAAAAAACTCAAGGTATATGAGAGTCTGGGCTTGAGAAGCACAAGGATCCACTGAGGAATAAGATTTGAAAAAAAAGGTTGGTTGAAGAAGTATATTGAGCTCAACACAGAACTTCGTGCAAACTGAAATAACGAAATTGGGAGGGATTTCTTCAAATTAATGAACAACTCTGTTTTTGTTTAAATAAGTGGAGAATGTCCAAAAACGAATCTATGTGGAGTTGGTCAACAAACAGAAGGAAGGCTGCAGAGAAGTTAGCTGTAAAGCCTAACTTTAAGCCTCTTACCATCTTTTGTGAGTATTCGGTATGATTACACATGAAGCAGACAAAGCTGAAGTTTGGTAAACCGGCTTATTATGGAATGAGTATACTAGATCTCAGTAAGACTCTTATAAATGACTTTCTTTATAGATATATGCAATCAAAATATGGATCAAAGGCGAAGCTGTTGCTTACCGACACTGATTCACTTGCTTGTGAAATTGAGACGGAATGACTTCGTGAAGGATGAGAGGTAATTGTTTAACACTCGCAATTTCTCAAGTGATCATCCCTCAGGAATACCAACTTGACTTCAACAAGAAATTCGATGGAATGATAAAGAATGAAGCAGGTGGAATAGTTATTAAAGAACTCGTGGGGTTCACATTGAAATGTTTTGCTAAAAGTTGTTTGATGGAAACAAGGATAAGAAGTTTAAAGGAATAAAATTAATAAGACAGAAGTAGAGGATTATATCAAACATGATGAATTTGAAAAATGTCTCTTTAAGAGAAAACTAAAACAGTTAAGATGAATAACATCTGTTTGCGCACTCATAAAGCCTTTACAGAGATTATCAAATATCTCGCACTGTGGTTATATTGATGAAAGGACTATTCAGAAGGATGAAATCCAGACATATGCATACGAGTATTATTCCTTGCCAGCCTGAATAAAAACTTCTTTGGAGTTTTGTTCTAAAGTGTCTTAGAAACAGAGGTTTGTGTAGTTTTTTTGTGTTATTGATGGGTTTATCGCTAACAGTCCCAGAACTCTTTCTTAGTATCTACTTATGTTTTATTTGAAACATCATGTGCATAGGTATATGTTGTAGTAAAAAGTGTGCTAGGATTAACGCCAACGGTTGGTTCTAAAACGTTTTTGTTGACCATTGATTGTTGTTAAATGGCTGTTAAGCTTTACGACGTACAAAACATATGAATATTTAAGCTCCTCGGTAGTGACCAAAAATATGACGACCTTGAAACTACATCCAATGATCGCCCTTGCCACACAATTCTTACTTTTTGCTAAGACGCAACCGCAGCCGCGGCATAACAAGCAGTACATTTTGGAATCAATTTTATTACAACGTTTTCCGGTTCCTCACCAAGTTTGTCAGCTGGTTTGCCTTCTTCCCCTCCATCCTCACCAAGATCCTTCATCTTGACTTCAATGTCCCGACCTGCAGAACATACGATTCGTTAAACCTTTCGGATGTCAAGGGAAGCAAGGCTGGGTCAAGAACAAAGATGAAAGAGACGTTAGTAGTTTATAAGTACCGAATTACCCGGAAACATGGAGTAAAAAGAAAAGGAAGGGGAAAATAAAGGAATAAACTTACTTAACTAAATTTTCCTGTTAAATTTTCATAGAACCTCCAAAACAAATTAATGTTTGGTAAAAACTTAAATAACGCTACAGAGTTTTTCGGGTAACTTGTATTCGGTTGCTTGTATACAACTGAGGATAGATTTGCGACGGATCAGTGAGTTGGGCTCTACATCGAGCTAAGGATGAACCATTATTGCAGGTTTGTCCAATTTTGAATTGATTGAAGTGATTGACTAGCGCTAGCGGCAGCGTGGAGCCCGCGGTGCTCTACATACTATAGCCAAATCTAGCAAAAGTACTAACTGAAAATTTTCCGGTGTACTGACAAACTTTGTTTCACAAGCACTGCTTTGCTTACTTTATTGTTCAAAGCTCTATTAAAACTACATTATTTAATAACATGTTTACAGCTGGAAATAAAACAGAAACTGATTTCTAATTTGTTGTTGACTAAATACATTGAAAAGTTTAAGTGAGAAAACTTCGTTAGTATTTTGCTTGACAATTAAAGTTAAGGGGGTTTGCAAAAGCCAATCTACAACCGAATTGCATTGCTGAACTTCTTGCATACAGAAAACCGAGCACCAATGGAAAAAAATGTATTTGAAGATGCATTTTCATCCATTCAAACATTTTTTTTAATAGTTAGATTTTTCTTATTAACATTTAAATAGGTTATTTTTGTTTTAATTTTTTTTTGTATTTTATATGAAAATTAAGTACAAACACATTTTCAAAACGAAAACACAAGCGAATCATTCTTATGATGGTTGTTAATGTGCTTGTACTAAAACTTGATCTTCTTCTCTCTTGAATCTTGGATTTAATTTTCTTCCTTTAGTTATTGCCACCAGTACCGGTGTGTATATAACTATAGAGACTTAATTTTGCAAGGGGTGCAAGTGCGTTTTGTTTTTTAGGTATGTAAATACAGTGCAGGTGTTAGTTGTTGTATAAGTAGAAACTATGTGAAATAAACAAAGTAGGGTTTGTCCTTTTGGCTTGATAAGATACAAGAGCAAAACAGACAATAACGTTTCAGATGCGCTAAGGTTTTCGTAGGCAGCTGGAACACTGCAGTATAAAATAATTCAGAGACGGCACGGAAACGACGTGTTTCGGTAGCATTATTCGAATTCTAACCGTACGTACTTAAAGCATAAAGTTTTATGCCAGAATATTGCATTGTAATTGGTGACCATGCAGGTTGTTGTGTCTAGGCTTAGGCTATCTTTGGCTTCTTGTTTGTTGTTGTCAAATCATACGATGGAACTCAGTATACTGAATGATCTTGTTTTTGTCATACTCTCGGGGAGGGGACTGGGGACTCCCATATAAAAAGAGCGGAGATGTTCGTCGGTAAATCTCGACAGAGCCCCTAAAAGATTCCTATCGGAAAGATAGAAACAGCAACTAATTTAAATGAGTTTTACAGTAGTAAGGCTAATTCATCGAACAGTTTTTTCTACAATACGTTTTGGAAAGCCGATTTAATTTAAAGCTACATGCATGTTTTTATATTTATTGCCTTTCAACTCTAAAAGGTATACCGAGCAACATTCAAATGTACGTATTTTGCTTCAAACACCGTAAAAGTTAACAAAATATGGGCTTCTGACCCCGAATAGGCAAGATTAGCATCACCGACCCAACTAGTTAGGCAACACCCCCTACCGCCCGGGAGGTTACACTTACTGTGAAAGCGACGTAGCCTTGTTCGCTTACATGCTTGCACCGTGTATAACAATAGCATTACCAACGGAAATAGCACGACGTCGGCAACGCTCCAGAGATGGAGCAAACTCCACCAGCAATAATCGAGGTAGCTGTGCTTTGCGTACCACTTTCCATACCACTTCTTCATTATAAAGTTGTAAATCACTGGGTTGGACAGGAACTACAAGGTAAATATTTATGAAATTCTTCTAGCATTTGTTTATTTTAATACAGGGTGGTTCTTTTACTCCTCAGGAGACTTTAGAAAGTCTTTTCAAAAGTTTATAAGAACCAGAAAGATTAGTTGTTATAGACAACGCTTTAAAGTGGCTTCTGACTTAATACTTGGGATGTGAAGTTGTTTCTTTGTCTAGTGTTTCCTACTAATAATGAATTTGTTGTTTAAAGTTGTGGCAATTACTGTTTTTTAAAGGATTTATGTACTAGCTTAACTTAACTTAACTTAACTTTTTTTGTCAACTAGAGGCGATTGTTTCGGACAATTTTTCTCTTAGTTTACTAATGGATCGATTATCATTTTCTTGTTCTGCTGATTTTTTCCTCTGTAAAAGAATTAGAAAATGCCAAAAAACTAAAGGAGTAAAGAACATTTAGCCAGTATTTTCGTTGTAGTCTACTGAAAAAAAAGCAAATTCTGCAACAGGTGCCATTTCTATCAATGGGAGCATTAAATGAAACTGTTTTCCTTTAGTACTGTTAATTAAAGATCAAGGTTTGAAACCAGTTTCCTATCTTTAAACATACTTTCAAGTTTTGGTGTTAGTATTATGTGATTCTCTATCTTAAACCATGTAGTTCTGGATAGTAAAACTGGTTTACTAGCTGTTTTTCACTAACTTAAGCCAATCGGGGTCGTTTCGTGAGAAAATCTAATTTATGTTTAGTTCGTCAAACCTTTTTTTGTTTGCATGCGATTGAAGTCTCAATTATTGAAGAAACGGCCCAGCTTTCCAACTTGCTGCCGAGCTGTTCATCTTCCTCAAATCCATCAACAAGCGCACAAGCAAAGCTCTCAACACAGTCCCCCATCTTCTCAAGCTCTTGACTTTCTGATGGCTTCTCTCTTGCTAAACGTCGAAGGTCCCAACTTGTCTGGAGAAAATAAAATAAAAAGAAATCCTCGAACTGAGTTGGTTCGAGTAGCATTTTCAATCAGAAACTAAAAAACACAATGACAGAATGGCTCTTGAGTTTACTTGAGTTTACCCTGTTCAAACAGAAAATATACTGCCTCATACGTAAAAGGATTAACGATCTCATGATCATTCTAAACACTACTTACCTTCAATGATAGTATAAGAGAGTTGGTTTCGCAGTTCGCCAACTTCCAAGGTTGAATCTTGTCCCTTATGTCGACAACCTTTCCATTTTCTATGATTTTTTTGAGTTCCGTCTCTTCCATTTCGAAGACTGTTTTAATAAAAATAGACATCTCAATATCATGTTTGAAAGGACACGTTTATTAAGTGAGGGATGCAACTTCTGCTACTGACATTTGTTGAAACTTAGTAGAAGATACTATTTATTTATTTATTTTCTGATTTCGAGCAAAGCACGGGCCGGGTACACAAAACAAAAAGACGCAAGGTCCCATACACGGTTTTTGTATCCGACACCCTACCCATTTAAACCCGCTGTAACTTGAGCCTGCACAAAATCAAAAAGTTGTCAAACAAAACTAAAAAAAATAAAGTTGTCAAATAAAAATAAAAAAAAATAAAAGTTGTCAAGCAAAACAAAAATATAAAAGTTGTCAAAAAAAGTAAAAGAATAAAAAACTGTCAAACAAAAATAAAAAAAATGAAAAGTTGTCAAACAAAAATAAAAAACCCCGAAGAGCTCTCAAATGAAAAACAAACTAAAAAATTAAAAGTAAAAATACGTGTGTCGGGCTGGGACCTGTTGTTTGCAAGACACGTTCCTGGTATAGAAACCTGTGTTGCACTAGATCGAGATTTGAAATAGCTTTACACTGCACCCGTCTTACACTATCTCAATGGGTAGCACCCAATACTTCTCAATTAAGAACGCGAGTCATACCCTAGTGGAATAAGTCATACGAGTGCTCTTCATTACCATCTTAACTACCACCTCAACTACCCACGACTAGCTCCCATCCGGCCTTGTAGCTCAGTTGGTAGAGCAATGGTGATCTGTTCCGGAGGTCGTGGGTTCTATTCCCGACGGAGTAAGAGATTTTTTCTCTTTCTCCGTGTGGACTTTTGCTCAGAAGGTAGTACTTGGGATACTTAGAGAGCATTTTATGTTATCACATTCGTATCATTGTATCTGTCTCGAAAAATCTCGATATGAGGTAGCCCTCAGAGGAATCGTATGACCCGCGTTCTAAATTGAGAAATATTGGGTACTACCCATTGAAATAAAGTGAGACGGGTTCTTCCAAACAACGAAGGACACTAGTATTGGAAGATGAAAGTTCACAATTCTTGAATAATTAAGGATCAGTATGAAAGGCTGGCCGGTATGTGGTCAGAAGTCCAGTAATGAATCCTCTGCGCTTGCTGGTATACTTTTCCATTTATTCTTCATTCTGGCTTGACATTGACTCAATACTTGATACTGACTAATTTTACAAAACAAAATCTTCTCTATTTATCTTCGAAAAATAAAATGGAAAACAAAAGGGTAATTAGTTGGTCAAACTTAGTGTGATTGAATCTTTAATTTAATTCTCTGGAGGGTTAAATAACCAACTATCAATTATTGCAAATTAGCACCGTTTGATAACAAATCAAGTCTCCTATTCAGTATGTATATATTAAAATTAGCTATATAAACTCGTGAGATGAATTAAGTGTTACTGTCAGAGAAAACCGGGCAGAGTCAAAAGATCGGGGTCGGCCGATTCCCTCCACCTTTTAGGCTTTCGAAAGCTATCCGAAATGATTACGAACGGCAA
>JAOBYE010149665.1:0-18493 GCA_025403585.1 Parazoanthus swiftii | reverse complement strand
GGCTCGCTTCGCTCGCCGACTCGTTCTCGCGGATTCGCCGCTCGTTTCTCCCTTCTCGACTGACTGGAACGTCAGCGTCAGCGTAGCGTAAACACTGTATCTGTATATGAATTATGGGTCCCCAGGACTCGATTTTTACATGTACAACAAGAAATTTTCCTTAAAATCGAGCTCTGGTTCCCTATGGAAGGAAAAACTTAAAATATTGACTGAAACAAATTGTTACCATGACCAAAGTTCAAAAGCACCAATTTAACATGCAAAACCTAACGTGCTTTGCAGGGGACTGTACTTGTGGTCTATGACAATTGGCAGCAAAGCATACTGCTTCTCACTAACCTTAGACATAATTTTCTTCAAAGACCAAACACTATTTAAGAAATGGTCCATGCTTAGCATGCGTTTATCGAGTTATGGATGCACGCGGGAAGTTGGGAGAGCACAAGAGAAACGTTAGAGTGCTTCTCTAGCTTCTCGAGTGCTCGCCTAACTTCCCAATTGCATCCATAACTCGATAGACGCACAATGTTCGAAGTATGGACCATTTCTTTTAGAACATTGCCTCTGTCACTTTAAGCATTTTATAAGAAAAAATACACGTAAGCTGATAATGTACAAACTACTCCTAAACCGTTCTAAGCATTTTTATTGGTTGAACGCGATCACACGATTTAATAGACGCACGGGCGTGCGTCTATCGAGTTACAGATGCACGCTCGCGCCATACAAAATGCGCGCGAAAAACTGCCAGCTTTGTTCTAAATATGTATATCTTCATATTCTCTCAACTCAGCAGATGGCAAAAGGGGTAAATTCCCGAAGCAAGTAGGCAAAAGTTGTTTATTACAATACAGTTATCATTTTGTCTTTCTTTTTTTTTTTTGGGGGGGGGAGAGAGGGGGCGGCTGTCCCTCCCTGCACTAGATGTAGCAAGCTGAAATGTGTTCAGTTATCAACAGGGCAGTGGACGGATCTACCTCTTTCTTCGCATGTTTTTCTTTAAGGTTCCTGAGTTTTGAATAGGCATCTTTTGGACCAACCACCCAGCCTCTCTCAACATCACTCACTGCCTGAAAGTCAACAAATTACGCTAAACCACATTAACTAACATTAATTTCTTAAGGGGCAGCTCAACCTTACGAGTTTTTTTGACTGAGTATTGCTGATTGCCAGACAGTTCTGAGAAAACCTTATTTATTTATTACTTTTATTATTATTATTCACCACCGAGGTACATATTTACATTTTGTTTTACACTGTTAGACTACTTACTAAGTTATTGGTGAGGAGTCCCAAGAAACTGTAAGGCTTATATAATTTGGGACTCCTCAATTATGTTCTTGGGTACATGTCAGATTGATTAATGGCAGATAGAGGGATTTGGTGCAAGAGGTAACTACAAGGTCATAAGGACAGAATAAAACTATAAATTGAATTTATACTATATACTATTAATTTTATAATTGACATTACTATACTATAATTTACACTATATACTGGTTAATATGTTTGGTTCTTGAAAAGATATTTTCGAAGATTTGTTTTGAATTAATGAAAGCTATTGTAAGAGATAATGCTGTTTGGGAGAGAATTCCAAATAGTTGGGCCCTGGAATAGGACTGTGTGTTGTTTGATGTTAGTGCGACAAAAAGGTGTTCTATAGTTCAGTGTTCTTCTTGTGTTGTAATTATGGATTGTATTATTTGCTGTAAATATTCCTTGAAATGATGAAGGTAGTAGACGGTTGTGATACCGGTACATAAATTTGGCAATGCAAAAGAAGGAAAGAGTTCGTTTCAATGTGCCACATGTCCTTATTATGAATAATTCTGGTACTTCAAACTATTTTATACCACAATGACATTCATCCGTTGATGCATGTTATTACAGTATAATTTCAAGTTTAATAAATATTTTAATCAGCAATCGTATCACCTCCCCCTATAAAATACAGTAAAGTGTGATCACCTCCTTTTCTGGAGCTAGAGTTTCATCTAACTCCTGACAATTGAGGACTTAAGTCCTCACATCTCATAGTCTGTACTGTTGAGGAAAACTCTCTAATTTTTATTATTATTGCCACTCTGCGCCAAAGCACTGAGCACTGTTTGTGGAGAATAGAAAACTATATGATTACATATACACAATCTGCAGAGAGTGTAGTGCCCTGACTGTTTCGACCTTTGATTTCCTTCTATATACACACAATGTATAAATTACAAGAACTCAAACTAATCTTTAAAATTTATGCTGGATGAAAAATACAAAGTTATGTTCACACTAGATACATTTGTTAATCTCAAATGATATTAAACAATTTATCTTCTAAATGCTTACCTGAACAAAGAGAAGATTCATTCCTATTCTGTTCTCAATAATTGAATCTTCAATCCTTGTGTCCCAGAAACTGGATTTAATTGTTCAAAGCAGAAAAAGAATAGCTCGATCAGAGTCAAGGAGAGTAATTTAACTGCATTACATTTGCAGTTTGTTAAGTGCAAATTTATAATTATTATAAAATGTCTCAAGTGACTACTTTGAGAGATAATTAATACATAGTTTAATCGTTTCATGTCTAAGTGTAGGAAGTGTTATTGCAGATATTAATAACAAGTAGAGTACAATTACATTTGGTTTACATGTATCTATAAATTGAAGATATTACATTGTTGCACAAAAATTAAATGGCATAATTTATCTTCAAGTGATTAAGTGTCTATCAAGAGTGAGTAAGGCTAAAGATCATTTTCAAAGAGATCTCTTCATACAACATGAGATTTTTGTCTCCAAGCTGCCCAGTACCACTGACAGCACACAAGCCAAAAATACTGTAAGAATACATGAAAAAGTACAAACACTTTGGAAACAAACTAGTAAGATATTTGAGTCTGACATCTGTAGCCTACCTTTTCCTTATTGCTATTCTGCATGTTCCCTTGACTTTGCTCAGAGCCAAGTAAGGTGCCTCAAACTCCTGAAGTTCTCTGACAACTGTAAATAGAAATTACGTTAATGCGATGAAAAGTTAATGTTAGTTACTGTTTTGTTGCACTCTGGACCTCCAAACTTCTTTCTACTTATTTTTCTAATCCATTATTTTATTTCATTTCTAAGATATTGCCCCAACTTCTGAGCAATTCAAGGGCTCGTTAAATCCCCTCTCCCACCTTCTATTTGACATTTTTTCTGTGCTTTAAAAACTGTCAGTAAGTGCAATAACTCTTTTTCAAAACTCAACAGCCAGTAACATATTAAAGTAGCATTAAAGAGAAGCAATTTTTTTAAAAAATTTCTGAGTATATATCCCACTGTTTCCCTAGAAACTTGTACATGTACCTCCCCAAACACTGGATTTACACCTGAACGACCCATCTTGATTAAATATTTATTGTTTGTGACTCACTTGTTGCATCTCCACTCTCTTCTCTCTGAATGAGAAACAAACCAAAGTAATAGACCAATTCCTCTGGCAGGTTGATGTTGGACATTGCAGCCTGGAGAGAAATTGATGATAAATCAACTCGTCTAACTTTGTCCCAACAAAAATCAAATCCAAAGCACATACAGGACTTAAGACATAAAGGACTCGTCTGACAGTAGGACATTTAAGGTTGTCATTTTGTATCAGTCAAGAACTATTTCTCTTCTAGCAGACACTGAATGTAATTTATTTGGAATATTAAATCTTGAGAAATCTTTTCCTTATTTGAAAAACACCTTTATTATGCTAATGGTGCAATTTATTAGGTTGTCATGGGACAGAGTCAATTCATTATGACTCTGGATTAAAATTTAACTATTACATGTATTAACTAAACTTTTATTTTAAAATGGCATTGCACGGGGAGTGGTCGCCCATTCTCCCAAGCCAGTGGCTTATGTTATATAATAGCACAGATCTTGGTGTGAAAGTTGATTTTGTGGAGGGAAGAAAACTGGCCAGGAGAACCTAGAGAAAAACCCTCGGAGTCAGAAGAAGATCGACAAATCTCAGCCCACATGCGAAGCCCAGAATTCTTGGTCCACAGAGGTGTGAGGCATGAGCACTATTAACTACTCAGCCATCCTGACTCCCCTCCTTTAACTTAAGTTAAAGTGTAAGTTAAGAGAAAAAACTGTATTTGCATAGTGTGGGCTCAACACATCAATTCCCCACTCCAGAAATGAAAATACATGTAGGACTGGGACTGTGTACATTGTAGAACCCAAATGGTTCCAGAAAACAATGCCAAGTAGTGTTGTTAATGCTAATTTACACTTACAAGAATACATGATTGTGCACAATCATTAGTGGATACAAACCCTGATGAGATTCAGTGGATTTTTCTTAATGCATTGCTTTTTAGATAAGATACATGCATACATGTACATGTTGTAGTGTATTGACTTCCAGGGCCTGGACGCAAGTCACTATGGTTATGTGTGTGTGATCAAAGATGACGGATCGCAGTCATGCTTCTGTACTGAGTGATTAAAATCCATTTACATCCTTATGCTTGCTGAAGTAGATGTAACACTGGCGACGAGGATATGACCGATAGGTGACAAGAATTTGCTCTGGATTAAATTTGACAAAGCATCATGGCCGATAGCGGCAAAAATTACATCGAAAGATTTGAGTGCCACACAAACCCATTGATGCTGGGAAACAGATGGAAAAGATGGCTAACATCATTCGAACTATAGGCAGATGGAAAGGGACTCATAATTCAGCCGCACAAGGACGACAATAAACAGCGACGATGAGCACTCTTACTCCATTTTGCTGGACTAGATGTGCAAGAAATTTTCGCAACGCTCCCTGACACTGGAGAAGCCAAGGATTACGAAAAGGCAGTTAAAGCGTTGAATGATTACTTTATTCCGAAGGTCAACAGGGCGTATGCCAGACATGCATTCCGACAACTGGTACAGAAACCCAACGAGCCGATTCAACAGTTTGCAACACGTCTTAGACATACAGCCAAGGATTGCGGTTATGGGACGGACAAGGATAACCACATCCAAGATGAAGTTTTAGCAAAATGTACCTCAACTTACCTCCTGAGAAAACTGCTCGAGGAGGGGGATTTGCTGACACTTGCCTGTACACTTGAACTAGCAGATCAGTGTGAGAAAATAGAGGCACAGATGGCTGGTTTATCAAAGATTGAAACTGTCAACAACATCAGTGAGAAAGAGAAACATCACCAGGATAGGGGAGGGGATAAAAAGGCAAAACAGAAGACCAAATCACATGGAGATACCTGCTACAGGTGTGGAAACACAGGGCACTTTGAACGAGACTCCTGTTGACCAGCAAGGGGCAAGCTTTGTAAGAAATGTGGACTTAAGGATCATTTCATGAAAATGTGTAAGACCAAGTCCTCTGCACAAGGATAACACAGTATTCCAGATACACTAGCCACATCAAGAAACTCATGTCAGATGTTCCCACTCTTGAGGAGAAGGGGGAAACAGCAGTGATGCCAGAGGGCAGTGATAGTGAGGAAATGCTGCAAACTGAACCAACAAGTGTACCTGATGTATCTGGACAGACACCCCAGGCAAGACCACAGAGAGAGAGAAACAGGCCTAAACGATTTGATGATTATGTGATGGACTGATTTATAATTTCATGATACATAGCATTTGGTTATCATACATTGGAGTTATCAGAGACTGAACTGAGAACTGTTAAGTTTTATTACAATTTTTCATGGCCTGGACATTATTTCAGATTTGTTCGTTGATTGATGTTTATGAACTGCACCGAACTGTTTTTCAATCCCAAGTAAGGGGAAGATGTAGTGTATTGACTTCCGGGGCCTGGACCCAAGCGTGATATGCACACAAAGCACTATGGTTATGTGTGTGCAGATCCAAGATGGCGGATCACAGTCATGCTTCTATAAAGCTAGATCCTTTCCTGAGCCAAGAGGCTCATAAGGCCAGCGCTTATCTCCGGTTTCAGTAGTGTCAAGTGGATGAGAGCCTGTGACTCCCCCTGGACAGGACACTAATCCATCACAGGTTAGCCCCCAGCAGAAGCTGGCACTCATTTATACAGCTGAGTCAACTGGAGCAAGTTGAGTAAAGTGCCTTGCTCAAGGACACAACACAGTGGTCAGGCCGGGGTTCGAACTCACGACCTTCAGGTTACGAGTCAGGCATGCTATCCACTTCACCACTGTGCCGCCGACATGCTTCTATACTGAGTGATTAAAATCCATTTACATCCTCATGCTTGCTGAAGTAGATGTAACACATACATGTAAAGTCACATGCATTGTGCAATTTACAGTAAACAACTCTGCCAGTTTCATTGATGTACATTCATAAATATAATCAAGTTCGTCAATCAGGTCTCTCTACATGGTGTTCAGTTCTTTGTGTGTGTGGTGAATTGAAGGGCCTCTTCTATCAAATTCCAATCCATCTTCTTACCTCCAAAACAGAGCCACTACTGTCAGTGGACATAACATGCAAACTGATTTTCTGGCCATTCATTAGATAAATGTCAAGCTCCACCTCTTCACTAGCCTTCGAGTCCTGAAAACAAATAAATGAAGATGAAACAATTATTTAACAGAAGTTCACCTTTTCATCCCCAGAAAGTTTATTGATCAGCATTTATCTAAGATCCTTACATTATTCACCAGAAACAGGTTGCTTGTTTATAAATGAGAACAGAGCAACTAAGATAGTAGAGATTAACTTTCTCAGAAAACTTTAAATCCAAGTACACTGTAATATCAGTGGCATATTTTCTTTGCTACAAATCACCTCCAGGGATTCATGCCAGTTTAAGGCTAATTACTTTGTACCTAGTGACACTGTCATAGTTTCCCAACATGTACACTACTTGAGTGTACAAAAAGTATTAAATAAATTTATAAATTAATTTAAATAAGTCATATCATGAAATGTGCTCATGGGATTGAGGCTTTACTCTAAGTCTTAGCCCTCAAAAAACAATGTACCTTTTGGCAATTGAGCAAAAATTTTGTGAAAAACTCGGAGCTTGAAACATCTGGGTCCTGACATATTGTTTGTAGGTATCTCTCCAGCTGTTCACGGCGCTCTTCAACCTGCACAGCTGTTAATGACAGTAGCTTCCTGGGAGGGAACTTGGCTTGGATCCTGGCTCCAAACACTTTACGTAACTAACGAACAGCAGAGAATTAACAAAGGTCTGGATCAAAATATGAATAAGTTAACTGAATATGCTCTGGTCAGTAACTGTGCAAAAGCTATGAGCATTAGATCTTAGACAGCAAAACTTAAAAGTTTTTCATCTACAGTAAAGCACACTTTCCTAAAGGGAAGGTTCATCTCTAAATTAAACTGTCTCATTTTTGGCAAAATAAATGAGATTGCATTAATCCAGAAAACAAAACATCCCCACTCCTACCACAGATAAAAATCTTGCTTAGTCAATAAGTACATCCCATCTCTCCTCCCCCAACCACCCCCCCCCCCTTTCCAGCCCTGTCACCTGCCCATGAATTTGAGTGTGTTTGCTATATAGCTATCCCAAGAGGAACTGAGTGGCCAAATATAAGAAGGCAATAACAATAACTGTACTTTGTCTACTGTTAATAATTATTGTTCATCAAAATCATGATGCCACTCATAAAATCAGGTCAGAAATGCTCCACATGCATGTCTTAAGGTTTAATTTTGGTCTTGTTTCAAAGCATTTCAAATCAACTTTTTATTTTAAAACAGCAAATTTTTCACAGAACCATTTTTAGACTAGATTAGTCTAATTTTAGCAGAGAGGACATGGGACCAATAAGAAAAGAAAATAAATGTGAGGGAATTTGCAATGAGAGCTCTGTCGTGTGGTGTAGTGGAGATTAAGGTGGCCTGCAGCTGCAGATCTATCTATCTAGAAGTTGAGGGTGGAAGTCTCGGTAGGTACATACCCAAGGGGGGAGGGGTGCAAGCGATGAGAGGGAATGATTAACAGAAACAAATGTAATCTTTAGGGTAGGGGAACTATAAAAAAAGGTATGCCCCTAATTTTTAAACACTCTTAAAACTAAAATCCCTTTTCATACAGATCTGGGAAAAGGATTCGAAAAAAATTAACTGGTTTAAAAAAATAAATAAATGACAACAAATACACATGTACAGGTGGTATAATAGTATGCTTACCTGTTCATTGAAGTGGAACAGCTCTGAGTACCTCACTGCACTATGAAATGAACCATTGATGTGAATGTTATATGCCTAGAAATGAAATATACACAAGAATTATCAATAATTAGTCTGCTCCATCGAAAGACTAATGCTCGTAACAGCTATATATCAAACCTTAGAGAAAAAAACATAAATATTACAATATCAATGTTGTTGACCAAAACTTAGGATAGTTTAGCAAGCCCAAACTACATGTAAGTTCCTGTCCGCATGCACATGCATTTTCCTTAAAAAACATGATTGTTCATTTGCTTAACTCTTGACCTACTACATTTTCAAACATCAAATTATCAAATGTTATGAAAATTCTCAACTTTTGCTTTTTGAAAAAAAAAATTAACACCAAACACTTTCTACTCTTCAAGACGATCAAAATGAATGGTCACGGTATGGTATTTCAACTGCTGGTTCAAAAGTTGTGATGGTTTTAGTTTTTACAAAATCGTCTTTAGCAAGACAAGGGTTAATACATGATTTTATGTTCTGACTCCCTTCACCAGTCTTGGGCTTTGCTTAGAGGTGAATGTAGCCTATAGGCCAGAAGGCCTAGGCACTCAATTTTTTAAAACTTAAAAACCTTAACAGGGCCATACATTAATTAAAAACTACTCTCAGATTGCTATATTGTATAAACTGCGACTTCAGATGTTTTATTTTAAAAAATGGGTGATCGTGTCCCCTGACCCCCTAGGAGCTAGATTGTGTCAGTTTTGATGAAGGTTCGTTTTGGACGAATGGCTTTGATGTATGCATGGTGTGCATCCTATGAAGCTAAAAAGACAAAAGGCCAACCATTGGATTATTCATAAAAATATCAGAAAACTCAAGTGAAAACCTACAACTTCTTTGCACTTGATGAGAAACTGAAAGGGTGCTGCATGAAAATGTAAGGAAGCTCAGAAAAGTGACAGGGAAAAGCAATTGCTCACTTTTGCCTAGCTAGAACACTATCTGATGGTGTTTTAAAGAGTTTTGAATTTTGCATTTTGCCACACCTCATCAAACACACTTAGTTTACACAGTTATGTAAACTATACAGTAACCACTTTATAGCTGAGTATTATAATAAAAATAAATTAAAAATCGAATATCATGATCATCATTTCTAAACTGTAACATGCTGGAATTCAAATCCATGGGATAATGATAAAAGAAAAACAAAGTAACTTGTTACAGTGGACATTGATCACAAGGAACCTTGGTTACTACCCAAGGCAAATGTTCTAGATACTGGTACAATACTAAGATGTCTACACATAAATAGGCAGGGTAAAACAAGGAGTTCCAACCACCAAGTTTGGCCCCATCTTGCATTTATGAGCTGTCATAGTTTTATATAAAATCAATACAGACTCTAGATGTCCAGACACAACTGCCAGATTCACTTAACAAGTCAGAGAAGTTGTACACCGTTTTGTTGTTATTCAACATTTGCATTGATCAGAAGACCTTTTTTCGTAATTAAACCACAATCATGCTATTTTTACACTGGGCAGTATCCTTGCAGTTTTTGATGAATTCCATCTTATCCAATATCCGTGTTCCTGTTTTAGGTTACTTTCATTGGTTTGCATTTTCTTCAATTTAACAGATAAAATTTCAAGCAGTTCTAAATTTTCAAGTCTCCTTTCAGTAGCATTCTGGCAATAAAGTCCCAAAAAAATACTTAATATTTATAGAATATTATTAAACAATTAACAGAAGCAAACTAGATTAAATCCACAGAAAACACTAGTTCAAGCAAGCTTTTCAGTAGAACAAACATACTGGCCATACATGGGCAATTGTGGTAAACATAACTGGTCATCATCATAATAATAATATTACAAATAACTGATATAAAGAAAGTTAACCTAATTATATACAATAATAAAGTGATTGTGCATGAAGATAAAGTGAGCATTTACTAGACTAGACTGTAAATGCATGTAAGTAGATGGAAAACATGGCAATGGGAAGTTGTTTATTCGCCAAAATAACTAGTTCGTGAAAAGTTCATGAATATTAAACACACTTTAGAAGACACTAAACAATAACAACAATGAAATATACAAGAAAAACAACTAACAGAACATGTGGCATAAGCGCGTGGATTCACAGCTTTTAACAGGTACACGACAAACATGTTTATTGGGCAATGCAATGTGACATTAACACAGACGTCCGGGTCAGAATGAAATAGCAGGATAGCAGCGGGTTCTTTATGCGTATGATAATAAAATTCTTCCGCGAACTGTTTTACTAGCAAAACGAGAAATGCTTGCGTTATAACTAGTAACATACAATCTCTAACAAATACATATTAAAAACAAGTCGTTTTTCGCCAGTATCAAACATCTGAAGTTGTCAAACAACATTATAATAGTTTAGATTTGAGTGAACAAATGTTATCTTCTGCTACGCTCTTGGACGGAAATAGCTGAAATGCAGCGACACTAATCTGAGGAATGTTTGCAATATAGAAAGATCGAAGTCTCAAGAAGACTTCGAACGCTACACGATACAATGGGGCAAAACAAAATATGTACTTTCATGTGACTGGCCGCGTCGCCAGATCTCGTAGAATTTTTTGTGGATTGAACACTACCAACTGGTTCAAAAAGTTTGATTCTTGCAAAGAATATATAGCAGATTTCTATCGAGTTCCACCCCCATAAGAGAAGCGGTGGGACCCTGAGAATATATAAGCATAATCTTCTCTATTAAAGACTCGGTCTTCCGTGAACGCATGAGCTGATTGCAAACTTGTCTTACCAGATAGCTTGTTCCATTCTTGTCCTTGTGTTCAACTGTATCTGGAATTGAAAAATGCATGATCGTTTCAGGTGTCTGCTGAAGACTGTTCAATGAAATGCCAAGCCAGGAAAATGACCGGCCATGTTTGTAGTAGTGTCATGTTATGCAGACGATGGTCACGTGACACGACCGGGTGATCGCCTGGTACCAGGTACCAAGTTAAGGCGGGCCAACAGCCGGCTTTGTTCAGGAATGGCTCTTCGACATAAGGAAAAAAATATTTAATTTTTGACCAATTGGATCCGGCTGACCTAGATATAAAACAGCAAGGTGATAACCGCCAATTTCAGTTCTATTACTGGTTTAAAAGTTCTCAGTTTTGTAATTGCTAGATGTGCCGAAAATCGGCCCTCCTGAAATATTCAACCCATAGTCCCCATGCAGTACTTACGGCAGACTTTTTTTGTGAAATGTTTTATGGGACTTTCTTTTCCAATATCTAACCTTGGGTTGTATAGTCAGCATAAAATTTTGTTTTTATCAGTCTCTTACTTTTATTCTATTTTGTCGCTATTAAGTTTTGCACGATTTTTGGACAATCTCACGGTAATGTCCAATATTAGACAGTTTAGATAGTTTATTTAGAAAATGATTACATTGCAGCCCAAGGCTGAATTGCGTAATTTACATGACATATATCTAGTAATACAATATTTAAGGTAAAAATAAGTGTATATGTAATTTAAAAATGTATATAAAAAACAGAAAAACTCTTAAAATATGGGGTGGACAAGGCTAATTGCCGCCTCTGTTTTCAAAGAGAGAAATTTTAAAATAAAACTATTTCTTTTTAGTTTAAGGAGTTGGAAGACGTCATTAACAAATAGTCAAAAGTGAAAAGCAACTTTTAGTTATGTTGACCTTGACCTTTCACCGATTCACTTGAACACTTGTACATTGCACCGTTTTACCGTTTTACGATTTAAAAGTCCGGCCTAACTTACTTTTGTAATAATCAAATCTTTTAAAGTCTTCTCACTTTCAACCTTTACAAGTCAACAAAACTTTATTTATCCATAAAATTATGTATTTTCCACCACTTTTTCTGGTGTCAACAACATAAATCAATATAATTATAGTAATACTGATTACACATGGTTTTCAATAACAATTTTTTTTAACTTTCGGGCAAATTAAGGCAACCTTTCTGTCTTCGTGCTAGCCTCTGGTCAGTTTTGTTAAAAGTAGACGTTTGAGAATGGTATCGAACAGGGTTGGGGAAAAGTTAGTTAGATTTAAAAGAGAGTTAATGCGTTATTTAAACAGCAAATAATGTTTCAAAAATTTTTGAAAAATTAAAACAATTAGAACTAACCTCGATCCCAGGGCTTCCTGGGATCGAGGTTGATTGTCAGCAGGGATCCATATTGTCCCATGGAACGGTCGCTGCTTGTACCAACTTCCTATTTTTACAAGTTTTGTTCCGAAGCATATTTCGTGTTACATGTACCGGCATGGACACAACTAGCATTCTGAAAATGTTTTTGACACAATTTAGTCCGAGTAGGCCATTCTGTAAAGTAGAGGAAAGTAAAGTGAAGTAAAGTAAAGAAAAATAGAGTGTTAAAGTAAAGTAAAGTAAAGTAAAGTGAAGTGAAGTGAAGTGAAGTGAAGTGAAGTGAAGTGAAGTGAAGTGAAGTTTCGTTCGCGCAGCTACATATATGTGTCAATTTCTGTCGTACTTTCGTACTTAATACTTTCAATATTCGTTTTCAAACACCATGAATCATGAATACACGAGGACTCTTCGGCTTCGTGCTTTTTATCTTTTCCGATGTTTTTGGACACGCTGTACGATTTTATGAGAAAAAACAACGAGTGAATGTGCAGTACGATTATCAGTTGATTAAGAAGTATATATCACATGGGTTTTTAATCGGTTCAAACACTCGGACTACGTTCACGCGGTACCGGACGAATTTCATGCGTGCGTTTAAGGAGTTCCGTTCACAAGGAACCAGCTTAACCGTACAATAGCTCTTCAAAAATTTGAACTCAAAAATCGAGGGCGAATTTTGTGGCTGCGTGGTAATTTTTACTTGCGGCTAGTAGGAGGAATCGCTCCGGATTCTGTTTGGAGCTTACTAACCCACAAGCACTCTGTGAGGCCTCCAAACTTAGAAACATTTCAACAAAAAATTCAAAGCTTATGCAGAGTGTAAGAAAATCGTTCAATATGAGCATGAACCTACAACCTCTAGCATCAGTCACCGTACACTGCCACACGACCAACCGCTCAAGTTGCTGCAAACTCACCGAAAAGTTACTGTATTTATCATACTTATTTGCAAATTCCTTTTATACGTAATAAAAATAATCCTGTCCCCAACCTTAACCCTAACTAACCCTCGATAGCCATTAGTAGACCTAGTTCTGACATAGAAACCAACATTTTTATGACCTACTAGCCGCAAATGTAATTTTTCCTCGAAGCCATAATCTTTGGATTTGGTAAAATTGCGCTCTGCGCATGGGCAGATGGTAAAGCCACTGACAACAGCTGAAATTCAACCTGGTTCGTCAGTTTTTGTGAACAGAGCGAAGACATTGAACGGTTCCCTGCGACAATACATGATATTCGTTTTATCCTCCAACTCATAAAATTAGAAAGACCAAGCTTTTAGGCTCCATCTAGAGCCCTTTCCTTTGGATAGAGCCTGAAAGCTTGGACCTTCTAACTTTATAAGTTGGAGGATAATTTAACGAATAAAATGTTTCATCATTCTATGTCCCAACTAAAGAATCTCCACTTTATTATATAAAACAGTTTAAAGACTAATTCACCTGACAAAATGTAGTACGCTGACTGACCGGAAACGTCACGAATATTTTTAAAAGGAGCTTGAGAAAAGTAAATAAATATTTCTTGTTTTCCATTTCTCCATTTTACTATACGGTAGATCAATACTTTGCGCGTTCCAATTGGTTCTTCAGCGGTCTGTATCTTCGGTAATGCCCAGAGGCATTACGGGTAAGTATTGACCTACGCGCGCGCAAATCCGGATGCGCGAAATAAAGAATTTCCGCTTGCATCCATGTTGTTACTGCCATTTTTGGAAGAATTATTAAATGCCGAACAATAAAATAACAACAGTCCGATCTCTATTAAACGGCCACTCTCCATTAAGCAGCCACTTTTAAAGTCCCGATTTATTTGTCAGTAAACTGCTGTATTTGATATCTCTACTCAACGGCCACCTCTAATGAGCGGCCGCGACCACCTTTTTTGTTCTCATTTAAGGCAGGTGATTACGTGACACAAAGGAAGACGCTGCTCGTTAAAACGGTTTAGTTTTATACACAAATTGAGCAATTTTGTCTGCCTGTTACCCGAGTTCAAAAAGGGATCCTTGACAGTTTCCAGGAACTGTTTATAGGCACTTTTTGCGACAGAAGATGTTTGAATCGTCTTCCTGGCTGCCAATTTATCAGCGGCCCTGCCGAACAGCCAACCACGTTAAAACAAGCGAAACTTTCTACTAAAAGCTAAACAATTTTATTATCGTGCTATTTTTATCTGTAACAAAGCACTAGTATAAATTGGGCACAAAACGCTTGTTCTCTAAGAGCCCCTGTTGTCGAGGTCCTTGACTTTGTAGATACGAACAAGCCAGTGCTCAGTAGTGTAAGCTTCCTCAAGAACATCCAGCTCGAATTCCTAAAAAAAATTAGAAATTATCAGCATTTGGGATGGTGTGTTCAAACGAAGAATAATCGGAGGTTTTCCCCGCATCAGACAGTGGCGTAGCGGGTCAAAAGGCTAGCAGACAGCAAATACTTCCAAAGTTTAACCCGCCGCAGACCTTTGCGATAGTTATATTTTTCGACGCATGCAATTAAAATTGCATCAAATCGCACCTTTGATTTCACCGTGTGCGGAGGACTGCGACGCATGCAGTTGCATGCATCAAACATGTTTGATATTTTTCACACGTTGTGGCAGTTCATCGAAGGTAATTGTTTTTTCTCGCGAAGGTGTGCGGTGAATGTGCGACAACATGCGATTGAACTTATCCAAACTACCAATGAGATATCAGCTTTGAAGCACGTGACATCGAGCTTGAATTCAAAAATGGCGGCAATGTAAGTTTTGACTCTCAAGTGATCGAAATCGCTGGTTGTCGCATATGTGGGCGGCTTCTGGCCACGAAAAATGACATTTGCATTATTTCACGTAACTTTGATTGCATGCATCGAAAATTGCATGTTGTTGCGAAGAACTGCGGCGGGCTATACATACCCTAAAAACCCAATACAATCTTCATTTTAACTGTAGCTCCCGAAATACAATTTTAAATTGTGGTATTAACAATCATACAAGAAACAAACACTGAAAGTGTAACAAGGACAGACGACACAGGATAACGAATTGGTCATATAGCAGCCAATGGTGGACTGCATTGGTAACCTTGACAGTAGTGCACACACACACACACACACACACACACACACACACAGCCTCGCTGTTAAACAAAACATATCTTCAGTCCTGAGTGAACTGACCTTGTTACCAATCTCGGTGTTGCGTACACGATCGTAACCAGTTGGTTTGCCTGTCGATGAAAGAAGCGTTAAGTATGACAGATTCACTGTTTATAGAGCCTGCTCATACTGAAACACACTCAAATATATCACAACACTTGGGCAATGTAAACTTAAACCATACTCAACCAGGGGAAAAAGGGGGAGGCGATCCCTAAGTAGGGCCGTAGAAGGCCTTGAATAACTGGGGAGCACCGCCGAGAGCCTGCGAGCCTTCTAGGGGGTGGGGTGGGGGGGATCCGGGGGCATGCTGTGGTCTAAAAACGTAATTCATGTTTTTTTGTTGTCGTTGTTTTTTTTAAAAAAAAACGCCATTTGAACAAAATCAGAGAGTCTAAAACTAGTAAATCATTTCCAGTTTTTCTCAAATTCGGGGCAATTTGCTGAGCTTGACACATTTGACATATTCGCAAATACATGCCGCCCACCCCCCGAGACTGGGTACGTCAGGCTGTAGTAAAACTCGTCAATACTTTATCTAAAACACTGGAAATCATCAGTCATAAACACTACTCTTCTTTAAAACTAGTTAAAATGTTTGGCTAAGTACTGTGACATATATCTCGGCTGGTTTCTTTTTTAATGGTCTCTGGCAAGCGAGTTTTTCTTACAGTCTGGGGTAAATTTTTTCATAAGGCGGTACTACAACTAAAACCGCGTTCTAAATAATTAGTACGCAACTCAGATATGGTTAATTTGTTCTCCAGAGTTCGTAATTTACTTTCTGAGTTACGGGGGAGCAACCATTTTTGTAGGTACTCCGAGGCAAATCTGTAAACGATTTAAGACATGCCTTTCGTGCTTTCCGGCGAGTGAAAAGTTTCAGCTTACCTTGTTCCGTGTAGACGGAGCCAAAGCGATAGAAACACATCTTGTACATGAGACAGTTCAAAAGAGTCTTTGAGCCGTCCTTGTCAATGCGGAACTCTCCGGCTGGCGTGTAGTAATCGTGTTCCTTGATGTGCTGGCCCTTCTCGGTGCTGCCCCCGATACGGACCATCCACAGAAACTTGTTGATGTCTGCAAAGATAACCAAGAACGAGTTAGTTCATTATTTGGAGTAAAACACGGACAAGAAAGTTCAGATGGGTGTTTCTCTCGAGCTCACAGCCAAGCATCAGCCAGGTCAGCTCACATACTTTCAAAAAGCAACAAAAATGAAAAAACCAAGGGAATCAGCACAATAAATCCTGCCCACGGACCGACACTAACTTTCGAGGGAGGGTAAAGGACTACCATTTCGACAAAATGAGTTTCCTGCAGAATTTCATCATTCAGCAAAATAAAAATAAATGTATGCACAAATTCTGAAACGTTTACTGTGTATAAATAAAGTCAGTCAAGGTCAAATGATTGGCTGCTTTCATGCTTACGTCGCCATTAAAAGTCAGGACTTATTTGTTACGACGTTCAAAATGTATTCAATAACGAGAGTTTGCGCCAGCCTAAATATAAAAAAGTTTCCTGAATTTTCCCTGACTTTTAAGCAAGAATTAAGAACTTCCTGCATGAACGAATGCAAAACGTCTCGACTTTGAAAAGTTGTTGCTTTTTGATGAACTTTTACTGACTGTGGCAACTCTAAACAGACTTGTAACGATTTACGACTTTCCCTGCTCACTATCTTACACAGTCCACTCTAGTGTGACCAAGACCCAATAACCCAATTCCGTATTCCCAATTACCGCTGACCACAATGAACATAGACTCAATAGCCAATTTCGGAATTACGCTCAACTGCCGACAAACAAGTGCTCGAAAATACAACAAATGTATGAAAAGGGAGCCTCGACTTTGTGTGCTGTGGAGCGTAAATGGGCTATTTTGCAGCGTTAGCCTCGACTTGGTGTTGAATATACATAAATACCAGCGACAAGAATAAGAAGTCCAAACCTCACATAATATACATTGTTACAAATAACTCTTATCTACACTTGTATTTATGAATAGTAAACATCAAGTCGACGCTTTGAAAACGAGTCTGTAGTCATTGTAACCAGCGGCAACTACGAATACGAAACTTGACTGTTAAAAGCGTGCTTACCATCAGACGCGTATCCCGTCAAGCCACCAAATATAACGAGCACGTAATCAACATCCAGTTCCCTCATGATCTCATACGCTTTGTCTTCCGGGGATGCCATGGCCTGTGGGACAAAAAAGAGGACAACTTTTTGAACTACAGTTAGCTGAGTCTGCATCGGGAGACTGACCTGCAATGGATTAGTATCTCTTCGAGGGGGAGTCACAGACTCGCATTCGTTTAACACTGTAATTGTATAAAAAATTTAAGAAAACGCAGGCAGTAAAAATTGGATTTGGAGAAACCATCCCGGGAGTTTTACCAGAAATTGTCTTTTGCCAACAGTAGTAATTTTAACACGTCACAAGGAGACCAAATTGGGGATCTGTTAAACTCATACGACTTCAGGAAGAAGACGGCTTACTGAATAATCCTATTGTCATGTAGTGGGGTTATTCGTGGCTATTTATGGTGATCCACGGTTAGTGGGGGTTAGAGTTGGTGTCTGGTTTGCTTCTGTTTCGTAGAAATCGGATAAAGTTAAAACACATCTTAACTTAAAATGTTGACAGCGAATTGAGTGGCTGGTTTATGGGTAGTGCATGGTGATTCGGAAGCTCGAGGTCTTGATAAAGTTCGAGATTCGTCATCCTCGCTTTTCTTCGGTTTTTGAACTTGTACCGTAATTGTTCTTAAATAGTTTCTAAATAAAGGTATCAGTTTCCAGCTGTACACCATCTTTATCCTGGAGTCGTGTTCGTTTAGCAAATCCAGATCAAACAGCGAGACATAGCAGAACTGCTGACCACAAACACTTCTCACCTGGCCTACTCGAGAAATGTGTGTATTGTTCCAAGTGTTGTTATCAACCAGTATTGTCCTGTTGGCCATAGCTGTTATCTGATACCCATAATCCCACCATGACATCACTTTGGCGTTCTGAGG
>JAOBYE010149554.1:3841-16438 GCA_025403585.1 Parazoanthus swiftii | reverse complement strand
GCTCTTTAGTAAGTGAATGCACAAAAAGAAGTACGATAAAATTACGAGCTCGCAAACGTCATGTTTGCTCTGCTAGTTTAGGAACACGAAATACTCAATGTATTTACTGTTTGAACTAAATCAACACTTAAGCTTTCTCGTTATATCAATAGGTGAGACCGATCTTTACGAACGCAGACTTAGTGCCGTACCTACAAACCTCGCAAGTAGCTGATTTTATGCCAGGTAAATCTGATGAAAGCTCACGTTGTTTAGTTGTTTTTTGACGGCGAAGATTGTGTCTCCACTGCACGGCAATTGTTATGTAGGCACGTCTAATGCTAGTGTTAAACACGGATTGAGTTCTAATAAATTGTATACCGAAACAGAAGTCGCTCTTTAGAAACGTGAGAAACTGTTCAACAGTTCTTTTGTTTTAATTAAATTTACGATACAATGAGAGATACAAGCTTTATATGCTAGTTATTGTAACAAGCTTTATATTCTAATTGTTGTAATAACAGCTTCACAGACTTAATAACTAATGAGTTACTTTTTACCTAGAGATTAACAAGATTACACGTTGTGGTTCAGAAAAACAGAGAGAAACCTTTAAGACATAATACGAGATAATCGTACTATTGTTTAATGTTTCTACAGGGTATTTAAAAATCGCCACGAATGTATTTTGATCAGTTAAACGTATCCTCGGGTTTAATAACCCGTCAAAAAATATTGCAATGCCGACAAATTTCTTACAGTAAACATGTGCTTGGACCTCGTTAGACCTCGTTGGACCTAGTAGCATCATTCGGTGATTAATGCGCGTTTCGGTTACACGCGACTTTCTGAAAAAGGTTTATCGCAGGTTTATGGTGTTCTTTTCTGTGTACCTTTTTACATAAAACTCGTAATCGAAAATCGAGATACAAAAGTTGACCGCAAAAACGGTTCTTTTACATTTACTACACTAGTTTTGTAGTTTTTATACAGCTATTTCATTAAATAGTATTTCTTTGCAAAAATTATCAAAGTCGAACTATACTAGTTAGTTAGTATCATTTTTACGTTATAGTAATAATAATAACAACGACAACAACAATAATAATAATAACAATAAAAATAAAAATAAAAATAATAATAATTATTATTATTTTTATTATTACCGTTATTATCATTAGGAGCAGCAGCAGCAGCAGCAGCAGCAGCAGCAGTAGTAGTAGTAGTAGTAGTAGTAGTAGTAGTATATTCTCTTTTTATAGACATATCTTTTTCTGAGGTTTGTAAAAGTGGCAGAAACTTTCTAGCAGAAAGGACTTAATCTAACACCTTTACGGCTTATTTTTTCAAGCTCCACTCTCCTACCTTGTTGAAGTTGGAAATTTGAGTGCTCTGTGGCAGAATGACACAGGAGATCGTGGCTTCAAAGATAACAACTCCATTGCATTTTCCTGGGTCAAGCCGTTGTTCCTTCACAGTGACGTCATGCATTACTCCATAAGTTACAAACTGCAGAAAAATCGAGGAAAGCTTAGCCAATACAACACAACAACCGTGAGATTATTTTTCGTTTCCCAAACTTACAGCAATAATGAAAATATTTATGCACTAGTAGAAAACTATGGTTGATGTAACTTTGCAATGTTACAAAAATAGGTTTTATTATGAAGCTACTATAGAACTTCAGGAAAAAAACATACAACCGGTCGTTATACAACTTTGTCGCATTTCCTTTTTGAAATGTAATGAATTCTTTTTTATTCTTTTAGATTGTTACTGACAATTTAGAAACCAGCAATAGCGCGAAGAAACCTCCCATAGATTTGAGAAAAATCATCTTCTCACTTGATTATATTACCGACATTATGTAAAACCATGCAGATGTTCGAATCTTTAGGATTGATGTGATAACCGTTTCTACGGCCTTTTTTGTCTTTCTTCACGCAGAGAAGCACAGCTTTGGTCATTTATGGGCTTCCTCTAGAAATAGCAGCAGAAATTCAGGTTAGTCGTTTAGTTTTACACTTTCGATACTGTTTAAAACACAAGTTTCATTTAACCAACGATTTAAAAGTATCTCTTCGCTTCTTTCTGTAGGTGTTGCCTGTATTCTCTAACGTTCATATATCAGGAAAGGAAAGAAGATTACTTTTTGGAACATTTGGTAGGTTTTCGTCCGTCCCCTTTCAAAATGTTTTTGTATCCTTGTATCTGCTTTAGTTGGCGTGGAAACACGTTATAACAGGGAAAATCATTGGACAGCTTCAAGCCCTCGTCCTCACTGTGAATCTAGTCGTTCACAAAAAAGCTAGTTTAAACAACAACAAATCTCCCGTTCTAACCTTCTTGTGTGCCATTATGATCTAGAGCAAGAACTGGACAACGGTCAGTAACTGAATGAAAGCTACAAATTCAAACGAACAATGCTTACTTGCAAGTTACAACGTCTGGTCCAACCAAGTAGAACATTGAAAAACAGCTTAAGAAGAAAAAATCCTCTACTTGTCCCAAAATACAGAACCAAACGTTCTAGAAACAGTTTTATCGTACCCAGGTCTCTTGGTGAAACACCAACGTTTATGGGGGATGGGGCTTTCTGGATGCCCCCATAATTTTCCAAGGGTTGCAGGTGAAAGATGGTTATTTGGAATCGGCAGCTTTAGCTTTGCTAATGAATTTTTACAAAAACAATCAATTTTTAATTAAAAACTGTTGCTATAGCAGCATTTAATGGACCACATGTCCGCCATTCTGTATTTTTCAATAGTCTTGTTTTTCACAAATTTGCAGCAAACGTTCTTGACATTTAGAGTAAAAATGTATTTACAGGTTAAAACATCAAAATATTCAAAACGAAAAATAGTGAAAATAAAAGAAGTTTTGTAAAAAAATCCTATTTTGGAATTCAAGCGTAATTTGCATGATTAATTTTGGGCAAGTTAAAAGTGATGACTTCATCATATTAAAATGATGTGTCCTAAACTGGACTATAGTTTCTGCACGTTTCATTTTAATTGCTGGAAATCTTCAGACTTTAAGTTGGAAAAACGTTTAGGGGCGACCTGAATATTTCTGAGTAATATTGTTTTTATCCCTAAACACATCCGTAACTTGATCTTGTAATAAACTTAGCTCATAAAGGTTTTCAATGATATTTGTTTATGATTTTCTTTTAGAGCCGCCAACAGATTCTAGAACACCAGGGATATCACCAAACAATCAACAGCTCTCAGACAGCACAATTGTGGCGATTTCTGTGGGATTGGCTGCGGTTGCTCTAATGGTGTTGGTGTTTTTTTTCTTATGGTGCACAAGAAAAACTTCAAGAACAGAAGGGTCTGCATTTTGGTAAGGAAATTATTTACGATATTTGCCATAGAAGCGATTGCATTGTCAACACTTAGATTTGAATAATTATAATACAATATGCATAATTATTGTTATTGTTATTATTATTATTATCATTATTGTTATTAACTCTATTGTTAAATGAAATCTTGAAAATCTTTGTGTAGACTCTTCTTTCCAAAAGCACAAGCTTTCGTCAAAAAAAAAAAGATTCACTCACACTTACGCTAACGTTTCAAAATTAATTTTAAAATGTAGTTGTTCATCGTTACTATGACCTATCTTTTTTGCAACACCTTTCCTCATCTAGCACATTCAAACTAATTTCTTTTTGAATTTAGTGTTTAGATATGTTTCTGAAAACGATCATCTTCTTGTTGTGTTTCATCTTCCCACGATCTCAGGTTCTTCTCAGGTTCTTCTGTTTGTTCTTACTCACGAGCTTTCGGCAATCCCGCCCTCTTCAGTTGAATTCACCTGAATAGGGCAGGAATGCCGAAAGCTCGTAAGTAAGAACAAACAGAAGAACCTGAGAAGAACCCGAGATCGTGGGAAGAAGAAACACAACAAGAAGATGATTGGACCAGCTACGATTGCCCAAATGAAGACTTTATCAAGCTCTCTGAAAATGATTTTTGCTAACTTAGTTTACTTGTAAACTATTATCTAATTAGCAACTTAACACTGGAAACATACAGCGTTTGTTGAAATAACCTTATTGTTTCCGCTGACACGAAATTTTAAGTAAGCGCACCTAGTGTTTTTCAGAAAATGCAACATTTTAGCTTCACCTTATTTTACTGAGTGGTTATGCAAAAACACTAGCGAAAATTGCTAAAAGAAGCAAAATCTAGAATGGGCACGGTGGCGCATTTTGTTTCAAAGATATGTTGCAATAGTAACTCTTATTAATTGTCCTCAAACTATTGTGAGCCATTATTGATTAGTACTAGATCATTGCAAAGTTGCGAGGCAATTTCTTGAGATCCTTCCACGACAGGTGGAACTAATCCCCTCCTTATCTCCCCAATATACTTCGTGTTACTTAAAAGGGCCAGTTTTTACAATAGATAAATCACGTGATATTCTTTTTTTCCCTACAAGGCAAAGAAGGGAGCCCTTTGCTATGGATGAGTGGGAAGTACGCCCCGAGCAACTCCAGTTTGGGATGGAAATAGGAGAGGGGGCCTTTGGCAAAGTATTCCAAGGATACCTCGCCAGCGTTCCGCCACCAGCCAGGGGGGTCTTCCATTTGTCAAGCTCAGACGTCAGGCAGAAGTCCGTTAGAATGAACACAAACCTTACCGTAGCAATCAAAGTACTTCATTGTCGTAAGTAAAATAATTAGAAATGGTTTTGTTGCCAGTATGCATGTTCCTTTGGCTTAGTGGCTAACGATCAGGGGGACGTAGGTTGGAATCTGGGTCCGAAACATATTTTTTCTTCCGTTCAACATCTTGTGGTTTTGTAAAGACAAAGGGGAAAAATAAAATAGAAAATAACCTTGTGAAAACAATATGATTGAAAAATCTGATCAAATGATTATGATCAATTTATATTACTTGCACAGTAGTTGTCGAGGTTTTCCGAGTTACCTTTTTCTTACTTCAGACTCAAGACAAGTTACATCGACAAAACCTCTCTCTGCATTCTCACCGTACTATAAAAATCGACCCAAATATATTTTATTCGCAGATGACGAAAACAGCCCAGAAAGAACAGACTTCCTCAGAGAGATCCAGCTTATGAAATCTGTGGGTTTCCATAGCAACATTGTCAACTTGTTGGGTTGTTGTACTGTTTCTGATCCGATACTGTTGGTTGTCGAGTATGTACCGTACGGCGACTTGCTGAAGTATCTGAGGAAAAGAAGAAGCGAGGTTGGTACCATTACAACGGAGATACTAACAGACATTAATAATTGTGATATTTCAAAATAATTCATATTCAGCGTACTTAACGTTAATTAAGAACCTGGCATAGCAACAAATGAGCGCTTCCTTGTTCGATTTCTTGCTTAAGCTTTGTATGAGTTTCACTTTTCATTTTTCTATCAGCGCTTATTAAAAGTATTGAGACTGTCCAAGGTTCTCACCTCGTCTTGAAGGGCGTTCTACAAGGTTGCAGCGGCTGCATAGAAAGCTCTGTCTCTTGTCGTCTCCTAGTCCTACTGGGAACGTGGTAGCGTTTTGCACCCGTTGCAACGTATAAATATGACCGGCTGGTAAACCGTACAGTTGGCCGTAATACTAGTCAAGGCGTTCAATTACTAGTGCTAAGATTAATGTTTGTGCACTTTGGTATGTAAGATATTCCTAATGCGTCTAATGTTATACAGTGAATAAGAGGAGTGATTTCATGTTTTTGTGATGTGGATATTAAATTTCAGTTGCCTTGCGCTTTATCTTTTTCTTGAAAGCAGTGATTCAGGTCATGACCAGACAAAAACGAACACAAAATATCACCCAAGCAGATAACGGCATCCCTCCGCAGGGACCAAGAAAGCATGAGCTCACACCATTGCTCAGAGAACAATTATCAAAAAACTTTAGTGGACCAAGTTGGCGTCAACCAGGTAGTAAGTGCGGAGTTTTCCTGTGAAAACTCGGAATTTAAAGCCGGGAAAGCATTCAACGATAGGCAACGATGTTTACGCACGACCTTTTGCAACTTGTACTGTTCGTCGACAACGACAACAACAGCAGTAATTTTATTTATACTCCGAAATTAAATAGAAAGATATTATAAAAAGAACAGGTTTACAAATTAATAAGTAACAGGATGACGAAAAAAGCAGTAACCCAAGGAGTTGATAGTAATTTAAAAATAAGTACTATCATTATCACTATTTTTTTAAAGTTATTGTTATTCAGATTGATATTTTTTTGCTGTTTGCAGGTGAAAGATTATGTAGATGACGGCTTAAAAGGGCCGAACTACTCAAAGTACTTCGAGATCTATAAAATACCAAGAAAAAGCGACGATACAGTGTCAGAGAAACATATATACGATACACCTAAGTCTCCCAAGTACGAGACAATAGAGGTAAAGAGTGAACCACTAAATTTTATAGAGATTTTTGTTATTGTAATGGCATTTTTGGTATTGTTTTTCAAAATTAAACTACGGCTAAAACAGAAACAAAGTATGTGTGCAAGTTATTATATCGTTTAATGAGTCAGTGCAGTAAACATAACCCGAACTTTACTTGTAAGACTTTAGCTAAGACTTTAGCGGTGAGACACTAACGTAATACACTAATTACGTTGTTAAACGTAACTTCAGGTCGCTGACGAGAGCCGTGCGTATGTCAACGTACCAAAAGCAACTAACGGCGGAGTGCAAATTCTGTCCTATAAGAAAACTGTTCAGATTGACGAACAAAAAGAGCAATCCGTTTGTGAGAACGACCTCGAAGCTTCCGGCGCTGTGGGAGGAGAGGAGACAAGCGCAGATTTCAGCGACGATGATCTATGTCCTGGAGACTTGATAGCTTTTGCGTGGCAGGTGGCCAGGGGAATGGTACGTTCGGGGAATACATAGTACTTTTCGTGGGTAGTTTGTTTGGTTATTGTGAAGAAACCCGATGCGGGGTCGAAGCGTTATGAACCTGTGGGAAAACACGATACAAAATTTCTATTTTCAAAGTTTCCTTAAGGATTCTTGCTTTTGTAGTTTTAAAAGTAAAACATACCAACTTACAATTATTTTCCTAACTTTCATTAAACAACTTAATTATAGTGGATATCGGACACGTTTAGCATTATGCTATTTCCAATAGCCAATGACTGGTTTAAATTGTTATTGTTCTTTTATGATTGAAATGAGTTATGTATGGGTGAATTAATCTAGCATTTGAGCATTTGAGCCGGAGGAGCTCAAGGAGGGTGGGGCAGGTGTGGGGCATTTAATTTTTTTTATTAAGATCGCAGTCTTGTAACAAGATAAACGTGATTTAGATTTTCGAAAATTTTTGTTCAGTACATAACCCTCCTGCTTGCAGAAGTACATGTAGCATATTTTGTGCGCCCCGCCTTTGCTCCTCTCCCTACATTGATAGATGCGTTAAAACTTTCTGCCCCCCCTGAATAAGCAGAAGTGAGCACAAGCTGAATCATGTTAAAATGTAAAACTTTTGTATACAAAATCCCAGAGATGTATTGTTCTACGAACAAACCAATTGATGATAAATCTCATTCTTTGCAAGATTATTCTTAAGAATCTTAGGTATTGGAACTAAAACATCAAATCCATGTACCTAGTCACTTGATAGCGGATGACATGTCCATTGTAATTTATTGGTAAATTGGAAAGTGTGAAAAAAGAATGAGAGGATGGACGGAGGGTCAGCGGTTATTTGGTAAATATCAATTTAGGTCAAACAATGGACCATTTTGAAATAAAAACAAGTTCCACGTGCTCATGCATTTACTGTGTTTCTGAAATTGAGCCTAGAGTTTACGGCACCAGCTAGGTGTATGGTGAAACTGTCATCAAGGCTTGAGGAACTACTTTTGCTGTTTGTTACAGGAGTACCTTGCAAAGAAAGGTTTTGTCCATCGCGACCTGGCCGCCAGAAATGTTTTGGTTGGTCCTAATAAGGTGGCTAAGATAGCTGACTTTGGGTTGACCCGTTATGTGTACGAGACCAGTGGGATCTACGACGTTCAGAACAGACGCAAACTCCCTTTGAAATGGATGTCGATAGAGGCCATCTTCGACGGAGTCTTCACAACTCAGAGCGACATGTAATACTTTTATTGTAAATTCCCAGTAATACGATGATCACAAGTTGTTTTAACATATGGCTGTAACGTGCTTTTACACTTTATTACTGAGCAAACTACACTTTAGAACTAAATATTTTCAAATATTTTGCACGATTAAGGTGGCGAATTATGTGTTATTGTAAAAAGGAATTTCCTTTTTTTGAGAAAAAGAGACAGCACTTGACGAGCTTTTTTTTATAAACTCACCTGATTGTTGAAAATAGGATGCAATTAATTCTTTGCAGTGTTACCATTATAGAAGCTACATACACATATAGTATAAGTACAAATATTGTTATATTGCGGAAGACTCAGTCTTCCCCCATATATATATATATATATATATATATATATATATATGTCAATTCGTAGTCAATTGCGAGGATGCACCAGCAAACCTTTTGCTTAAACCAACTGACTCAGATAAATGAAAGCAGGAAACAAGCCGTATGGACCTTAGAACTACTCAGTAACCTTCTAAATTGTGATTGTTCAGAACTAATCATTTTGTAGTTCTGTTAGTAGCATACTTGACAATCTCTTGCTTGTTTCATTACAGATGGTCATATGGGATACTGATGTGGGAAATTTTTACATTAGGTAAGACACCCTCTTTTCATGTGTGCCGTGTCTGTTCGATATAAGGTGTCGATCAGTAAGATGGTTACCAAGATCGTGTAATCTGGAGGGCTTATGTTCGCCAAAAAGGTTTGAAGGTTAGTTTAGCGAGTTAACAAAATGTCATCAAAACTGTGTATGTCAAATTGAATAATATTTACTGACGTATCAAACTTTTGTAGATGATTGACTGTTTACTAAATAAATCTAAAATAAGAGAAATGCAGTAACATAGCTTTGAAAATGGATGACAAACTTTTTGCTTTGTCGCTAAACAATCCACCCCAACCCTGCAGAAAAGTATGTTAATTTTTTTAGTGAATGTTCAAAATGAACTTATTTCAATTGCAATTATACACCCCAGGTTTAATTTTAACAGAAACTGAAAAATTAGCAACTTCTGCCATCCCCAACGATGATGGGAAAAATCGAATTGAAGTGATGGTCAATCTCCCTTGCTTGTTTAAATAATGAGTGTTAACATTGTCTAAAATATTCTCAACTTTGCGGTTCAAGGTGGTACACCGTACCCGACTGTAAACAACCACGATCTGGCGAAGCTCCTGCGTGATGGTTATCGAATGGAGAAACCTGGCACCTGCAGCGACGAACTGTAAGTTGAAAAGCTTGTTAGTGTTAATCCCGACACATCACATGGACTGGTACTCAGTAGGCAGGGCTTTGAAATATTTAGTATTTTTCCCGTTGTCAGCAATACTAATATTTTGCGTATAACTGCCGTAATGATAAAAGAAAAAAAAAACTAAAAATGTTTACATTAGTATAATAGTACATTTTGTTAGTCGGTGCAGTTTGATATACTGTTTAGCTTAGATACGGTTAGCTTGCGGTTTTTGAGAACGGAATTTTCGCGGGGCACCGTATTTCTTACCGAATACGAAGTTGCTCTTCGGAGTCAATCTAGTTTAGTTAATTAGTTATTTCACGATATAACTGTTTAAGTATTCAATAAACTAGTAATTTAAAATAAGTTCCTATGAGCATGCGCATAGCATTACCGGCTTCAGAGTAATACAGGACTTACACTGAAAACTTACTTCAAAAGAGCCAACCAGTTTTAAAAGTTACGTAATGGCTCTCAAAACATGAGCCAACAAATCTCATCAGTCCCAGAGCTTTGCTTTCGTAAGTTACTGGTGAGGACGTTTTGCGTGGGAACAACGTTGGTAATCATCAAAAAGGTTAAAGGTCGTCACTGGGCTCATTCTAAGCTGATAAGACAACGTCCAAGTTTTGAAATACCCCACATCTATCCCTCCAAATTGACACCATCGTTCGAAATCCTAAAGGTTACTCTGAATTTCACTCTTAAAGGTATGACATCATGCTGCAGTGTTGGCAGGAAAGCCCGGATGAACGGCCTTCGTTTTCACAGCTTCAAGAAAACCTGGAATATATGATGATAAGAGACACACCCTACCTGCCAGTTAATTTCCGAGGTGTGGACGAGTCGAGTGTTTACTACAACGTGCCTTCGTTTAACAGTGTTACGAAGGAAGACGAGAATGAAGTCACTCTCACCTTTGGGGACGAGAAGGAACCGAACAACGCTGCTGACTCAGGAACAGGGAGCTTGGCAGAGGAAGCAAACACTACAGAAACGACTGACCAACCAGACGACCGGGACATTCTCGCTACTGAGGCACTAGATCAGTTTCCCACTGACATGGTCATGAACCCAAAAGCTGTTTGCTCAAGGCAAGATTCCCTTGAGTCTCTGGAATCTGTTGGCTCCCAGCGGCCGCTGATAAGAAAACAACGACCAAAGCCAAATAAGGGCATCGATTACTTTGATGATCTCCAGAATCAGATGTGTAGGCCGCTGGCTCGCAAGACCAGTTTGGCGGTGTAAGCCCGCACTCCTCACCCATAGTTCCGGTGTAGAACTGAAATTAGCACCGATATGTCCATTGATGATAACTCAAATATGCGATATGAGTTTCTAGAAGCAGTTTCTTGTATTGTTTTTATGACACTATTCTTGCAAGGATGCTGGAAATGGAATACAACAAGTTTCATTCCTTAGTTTATCGTTTTACCCAGAATAAAGGACAAAAAAGAAGATCGGCAGCCATGCTGGTGATTTTTGTTTTAGGCGCACCAACATGGCCGCCATGACGTCACCTGAAAACACTCTACAGAAGAATGAGAACGACTGTTAGGTATAGACAATGTGATATCATAGGGGAGGGGGGGGGGTAAATAACAATATGTGCAATTGTTCGACAAATTAATGAAAGTAGAAACCTATTAATTACTTGGATTAATAACATATCCAACTACTCTGAGACCATTGTTCATTTTACAAAAGAAAGTGGTCCGTAGTGTATTCAAGCCCACTGTTCAAGCAACTAAAATATTACTAAGCTGGTATATATCATGTTACTTAAATATTTCAGTTTTTATTTATAAATTCACGTATTTGCCTTTTGTCTTCAATTCTCTCTTCACGTTAGGCATTCCCTGGGTACGGGCTTGGGCCCCTTGTAAAAGCGCCGAAAACTGTGTACAAATTGGGCTATTGGCAATAGGAAAATGACTTGCTATTCAGTTTTGAAATTTTCGTTCTTATTAAAATGGCCGTAACCACGTAGCTGTATTTAGCCTCCTCGCAGACATAATATAATAATCTGCGTGGAGGCCTTCTTTGTCGGTCAGTTTCAAAGGGAGAACCGGCCTGGCTATCAGCATTGTGATAACACTTGAACAGACATAAAAACAGTATTACTATTCAAGTTTAAAAGCTGAAACATTACCGAACTAAATAATTTAAGAAAACGAGATTCATACTATTAAGAAACAAAAACACCTGGAATTAGGGTAGCGTAAAAAGTTTTGGTATCATTTATTATTTAGTTGTTGTTAATTATTACAATATAGGAATAACTCTGTATTAAGGCCATGAACTTCTGATAATGCATGAGACATCGGTTTCTGTATTTGGCTGAAAGGTTTTTCGTTGTTAGTACAAGACAGTGTGGTCGTACTTTTAAAAGGTGAGCCTTGAACGAGCTTTGCTTGGCTCATACTCGAGTTTAAATGCGGGTGAGTAGTTGAGTAAACAAAACACTGGATCACTTTCAACAAGGGCATCAGTAGACCAATGGGTCGGGTTAGATCTCTTTAAGACAATTTTTCCTTATAAAAATGTTTCTTCTATAAGACTGTAGAGACTTATTATATACTTTTCATGAGGGAGCGAACTTATTTTATGAGTCTGCAGATTACTGAGCCAATTCTAGTTGAGAGAAAAAAGTTCTTGCGCAGTTTGGTTTTTAAACAGTCACTTATAATTCTTGTAGATTTCGATGACGATCTTTCTTTTGTTTCTGAGTAGTCATCAATTCGTTTAAATAATTCCGAACAGTTTGAACATCATTTTTTTTTTCAACCAATGATTTTCAGAAATAACCTACCGAAGATATGTAGACAAAACGTCGGTAGAAACATAATTTAGCCTATTTGTTAATGAATCAGAACACGGCAGAACTTTGCAACTATGTTCTATAAACACAGGAATGGGTCGAGTATGCCAGAAAAAAAATCGAAACTTTTCTGCCAAAGTTTACTTTCCGCAGGTGTAACTGGATTGGATGCCAATATAAAAATTTTGGCGAGAGAAAAAATTTCAAAGGCTCCGCGAGCGAATTTTGGCAGCCTCTTGAAGGTTGCCAAAACTTTGTAAAACGCGCAAATTACATTCAGCCTTTGTTAAGTTGATGCCGGCCGTCAGCTATCTGGGATAGTTTGAAGTAATTACAAGATAATGAGATATCTGGGATAGCTTGAAGTAATTACAAGATAATGAGATATCTGGGATAGTTTGAAGTAATTACAAGATAATGAGATATCTGGGATAGTT
>JAOBYE010149443.1:0-18495 GCA_025403585.1 Parazoanthus swiftii | reverse complement strand
CGGAGGCGAATCGGAGGCCAATTACAGATAAAATTCGGGTCCGAATTCACAGTTTAATTTGTCCTCTATGTTATTAACATAAAAACAGACGACAGATTTGTTTTGTGTGTCACACTAATAACAGAGAATAGCTGCTTTCTGGATTACCAAGGTAACAGACGACAGAGTTGCTTTGTGCATCTCCACAATAACAGACGACAGAGCCGCTTTGTGAGTCATCACAGTAACAGACGACAGAGCTGCTTGTGTGTCACCACAGTAATAGACCATAGAGCTGCTTTCTGAATTAACATAATTAACAGATGACAGAGCTACTTTGTGAACTAGCACAACAACAAACGGCAGAACTGCTTTGTGCAACTCCACAATAACAGATGACAGAGCCGCTTTGTGAGTCATCACAATAACAGACAACAGAGCTGCTTTATGAATTAACACAACAACAGACGACAGAGCTCCGTTGTGAGTCAGTACAATAACAATCAAAAATAGAGCTGCTTTCTAAGTTAACATAACAACAGACGACAGAGCTACTGTGTGTGCAACCACAATAACAAACAATAGAGTTGCTTTGTTAGTCAACATAATAACAGACAATAAATCTGCTTTGCAAGTCATATAATAACATATCATAAAGTTTTCTTTACCCAGACCGAAAAGAATTGTGGGTTCCCAAGAACAAAGGAGTAAGCACCAGAATCAATGTTGCTACGTTGGAAGAGCGCATGCAGTAAATGCAGATAGCAGATCTTTGAACCATTGCAACGCTGTAACTCACATTCGAGTGCCTTACTCCTTCATTTTAAGAACCCATAATACCGGTCTGGTTATGGACAACCATTTTTGAAAAAGCTGTATTTGTGAAGATATGTTGATATGTGAATGTCTGTTTTGTGTGCTTCAATTCCAGAGGAACACAAAGATTAGTAGTTTCTTAAGAATAGATCAAAGCTCATCAAAACGCTGGTATATTTACACTGCTTCGTTTTAAAATATACTTTTAGTGTAATCTTGAAAATTTGAAGAAACGCCAGTTCCTTCTAATTTTTTGTTAATTTATAGAATATGTTGGAGAGTTAAAATATCTACATTGCCTTAGGGTCATCCTTTTTTTTCATTTGCAGAAGGGTACAATTGATAGTAGTTTGGGGGTTGGGGTTGAGGGGATTAAAAGGGTTTGTACGCTTTTTAAAACAATAATAAATGATGATAATAGTATTTCAGAAGCTAGTATGGTCTATGAATTTTTAAACGATGCTTAAACGAGAAATATCGTGCACTTACCCCCGGAAAACGTTAACAAAGCAGTCGTGAAGACCCTATTTTAAAAACACCTGCAGCCCAGCCGCGAAATATCATTTCTCACCTATTTTTAGTAGTTTTGAGAAGGGGGAGGAGGAGGGATTCTGTAAAAGGTCAACTTTTTGTACTCTCGTGCCTGGAATGAATGACATCCTAAAATTTTTTTACGATTTGTACCTAGGGCTAGGCTTAAGCTGAGCTCGGACTCAGACATTACCATACGGGAATAAAAAGTAACGAGTGCAAAGTTAAATGGCACTAGAGAATATAAATGGCAAATTCCCTACGGCATAGTGAGTCAACTTGTGGCGTTATACTGGTTTGCCTTGGCAGTTAGTACATTGAGAAAGTTCTTAAGGCCCAGGAAAAATATGAGACAAAGATTAACGACAGTCGCTTTCAATTCCAGTATAAAGACCTGCCATTTCTTCCGGTGTATAAATTATGCATGCAATTATTGTAAAGAAAAATATATTCTTGCAGTTTCAATTGTGGTCTGATCATCCATAAGTGAAGTGTCTTTTTTGACATGTGTAGTATTCACACACAATGCCAGGCCGTAAATATTTCTAAAACAAGAATTAAGTTTATCTGATACTGTGATAGAATTAGAAATTTTCTAAACTTATCAAGGATTGTAAAATTTCGGTCTTGTTTTGCTTGTGTTTTTTGCCCAATCGCCCGTTCTTGAAGAGATTAGAGATTGCGTGCGCGCACGGGGGTAGCCGTCTCTTCCGCCATTAGGAGATGACATCCTTTAATCAATAATCTTACGAAAAACATCAGGTGGTCAGCTATACTTTTGAATCAATAGCTGCCAGCAATCCTTGGAAGGAAGTCGTGGATTTTATTGAGAACTAAAAAACGTCCAGCCATTAAGACAAATACTTGGCAAGTAAAAAGAACTACACTTGGTTCAAGGTATTTTATTCTTGTTCTTCCAGCTTATGTTTCTATTTGTAAATATACGTTTTCTAAGTTGCTCTACGACCAAGCAGCCAATATCTAGTCTTTTATACCCTGAAGAGGGAAAAGGAAATTCCCGTTTAGTTTAATTCTTTCATTCATTCTCTTCGGGGTAAGAATTAAGTTATTACCAGTTGTTGCAGACAAAGTAATTGAAAACTCAACAGAAAAACTTTCCAAAGCCTTTAGAAACCGTTTCTTTTGACCCGAGGTAGTCTTTTTTCCGGGAATCAACTAATTACATTTTAACCGCATCAACGACATGCTTCTTTAAGACGAGTGAGCCCTTAAATAATTTTCAATATATTTTGTCTTTGGTGAGTGCAATCGTGAGAGTTTGGTCTTAATATTAGTAGTTCCGATTGAACGGCCGGTTTCATTCGCCCACCTGCTAAATTCGGCGAACCGCGGTTTGTTATTTTTCACACCATTCTGTTCTGAAGCAGAAACAATCTTGTAATCTTGATTTGTGGCGCGAAAGCTCTTATATCGGCCTGAGAACCTCAATTGCTATCTGTTATATTCGTGATTGATTTAGCGATAACCTTGTACAGCCCGCTATTTCACTGCACGTAAGCGCGATTCGCGAGGACATTGTATTGCCGTCTGCACGCCATTCTTTTATCATTATTTTTGTTAGGACTGAACTCTTCAAGAATGTTTAGTAATTTTACAAATTGAGTTAAATTGTGAGAAACAAAATGCTACTCACAGAGTAAGATTTAACTTTTATGGCGCTACAAGAGAAGTTTAAAATTTACATTCAGCGCACAGTTCTCCATTCTCTTTTTCTTCTTGATATTGCATGCATGGATTCACCTTACAACCTGGTGTTAACGTGATAAAAAAAACATTTTGAATGCAATACGATAGTTTTTACTATGTTCTTCTTTTTTCGGCAAGTGCATCAATTTCTACCTGGAAACGCTGTTACTGCTTGGGAAACTTAAATTCTATCGTCGTATACAGTAACAAAATTTAAAGAGTATATAGCAGCAAATGAACGAGTTCTTTTGCGTCCATTTCCGTGTGCCATAGCTCTAAGAAACGTTACTCTTGATAGAGTTAAGAAGAGGAAGCTTTCAAATTGGTTCAAACTAATTAAACCGTTCGACTTCGTGAAATGAAGTACTTGGGTCCAAGCAAAATGACGTCTTTGCTACCTTAAAATGTTATTCGACAGTTTAGAGATTTAAAAAAACAAAATGAGATTTGTTTGGCGAGAACTCATTAGAACGTTTTTCATATCATTTTCTAGCCCAACCCCGAACTAGGATCGGTTTGGGAGCAAACTTTGAAATGCCTGTTGTATAAGACCAAATTCCTGGCGGAGCTGTATTTGTTCAGTTTATATCGGTCGCATTGATGTCGAGGGAAGCTAGCTTGCACAACAACGCCAAATACCGTATATAGCAAACTTTGCCGAAACGTAAGGAAATTCATGTCCTCGTTATAGAAAAATATTAATTGATGGGCAACCTTTAAGAACGCATCTGCATCTTGAGAGCAATTTTAAAACGATCAACTGCCCCCCGGTCAGAGATAGGATCTCCCACAAGATCCTTCAGTGTACTTGTCTCAGTACAAGGCGATGAATGGCCCTGGCTCCAAACTATTATTGACCACCTGTCAATCAACAGTTCGCCGTGTACAATCGAATCTGCTAAAAAACCTGATAACTGTGCCTTAGATTCCAAAACGGCATTTTATGGTGAAGTTCCCTCCTCCAGCTCCAAAACTCTCGGGAATAAATTGTCTCTCCTAAGTCCGCTTACCTCGATCGATCGCTTGGAACTTCTAAATATAGCCCTAAGACCTCCACTTTAACAGACTTTCCTTAACTCCTATTCTAATAGCTGTGTATTTTCTAGATTCATGTTTATGATATTTTTCACACGAACTGCGTTAAAATTGAGCAAGAAAAATGTCTTTCAAGAACTGTTTTTGTTCATTGTTATTTTTATTAATATTGATATTTTGATTACTATATTATTATTATTTTTATTATTATTATTATTTGATGGTAGTTTCATGGAATTCTAATTGAATTCAGTAGTTTCACGAACTTCGAATTTTTATAACTCTTTTTTTATAGACTGACATTTTAGATTCAAAATTCGTTTTTTAATTTAAAAAATAGAAAAGAAAAGGCATATTTGATAATTTTTAAACGAATTACTATTGTTAATACATGCACGCTTTTTCTTATAAAAACAAACGTTATAAGAATACCCAAGTTGAGATTTGCCCAAAAATTAAGAACAAGCCCAGGCTAAAGTGTATAATTTCAGTATTTTACTGAAAGAAAGTCCGCAGATCAATTTGTAAAGTTCACGATTACGTTCAGTATAAGCAAAATGGAGGCTTTCTTTTGAACGGCATTATCAGCTTCATGTTCAATACGTAAGGTTCGGTTAACGTTAGATTCATGTAATGCTAGTAATTTAAAAATGGCTTAATTTGGTAACAAAATTACTGCTGTTACGCATGAAGTACGTGTAGAGCTTTTCACACGCACTGACAAAGTCTGCATTGTTTTCTACATCTAATCCAGTGTGTGGAATAGTTTCGAAATAAGAACAATTTAAGGAGTATTTGACATTTTGACTGGCTGAATTCGCTAAAAATTAGGAACTGTTCAGGCCCTCGGGCAGAATTTTTGGTAAATATGTGTAGTAATGTACTTACAAAAAATGCATGCAGTAAAATAGAAAAGGCATATCTGTACTGTTTCTACTGAATTACTGTAGTTATTCCACTTCGTTCAACTCTCAGGGGTGATTAGAGAAGAACCAAACTCCTCTACGTTCTACGCGTCACCGCTCAGTACAGTCCCACGGTGTTTTAACTTTCAAATTTCATTTTTAATAGATGTTATCTGTTCAGTTCGTTGTAGTATCGTTTTAATTATAAACTTAGTTGTATTTCACCTTCGGCTGCTAAAAGAAATCAATAAGGCAAAACATTCTCTCTTAGCCAGTTTCCTTGTCACAATGCAGCGTTCTCAGTTTAAAGAATGGTTAAGTAAAAACAGATTGTTTATTTTTGTTGAGGTGAATACAAAATACCCAACCCTCTCCTTCACAGTCTACCTTGCGTGTCACTGAAATGTAGCTATAACCGGCTTTATGTGATGCCTAGACTTTCGCAAAGTCCTTTTCTTATACCAGAACCTTCGGCACTCGACTTTCAGTCTTCAATTGGATATTAATATTAGATCAGCTCGTGTAACTTCTTGTGAGTCGACTTGTGGCAAGTCAAGGCGACGCCCTGTTGGTTAATGTGACTATTTCATGTTGATATGGATTGGTAAACACTTAAAGTGATGCCCTATCGCGATTTACAGCTAAGACATATTGATACCGGTTGGTAAGAACACCTTATGAATGCCCCGGCTTTACGCGTGATATATTACCCAGTTCCGTCACAGCCAGTTTATATTGATACGGGTTGGTAACTATACCTTATGAATGCCCCGGCTTTACATGCGATGTGTTACCCAGTTCCGTCACAGCTAGTTTATATTGATGCAGATTGGTAAATACATCCTATGTAAGACCCTGCCCATGTGATATGAGGCCCAGTTTATAACCAATATGTATTGATGTGGATTGTAAAACACGTCTAAACATCAAAAAGTGTTTTCAAATTACAAAAAAAGTTTTTAGTTTTTTTTTAACTAGTTCCTTTGTAAATTTGACGGCTTCAAGCTGTCCGTATGAGTAAAAAATAAACGGGTTTAACTTCACCCTTCCTTTCCATCGTTGTTCTTAACTAGTTTGCGACGAATGGTTTAGAGCTATATTTATAATGGCTTACTGCTTTTGCAAATCGCAAATCCTAAGCTCAAATTGTATGCCAGTAGAGATCACTGCGTTGCGGTCGAGACATTTGAATACGAAAGCAGAAAATACAACTTTTGGCCGGATTGTAAAGCTGCGACTCCTTATAATGATAACTTATTAAGTTTTCCTTAAATAGCTTTTGAAAAATTATTATTTACTAAAATCGAAATTTTTTAAAATGCATTATGTTGCTAAAATTAAAATACACTTAGAACTATTCTTGCAGATTATTAGGAAAAGAAGAATTCCTCCCTCTTAAAAACATGCAAGCTGGCACTATTAGTAAGAGCGCGTGGAAGAGAGTTTTACTTATGCTTTGGGACACAGTTTGAGTGACATGCCGTGATCATAGCTTAGACTTAGAGTACAGTCCACCTGCAGGCCGAGGTCCCAAGCAGAAGTGGATGGCGGGGGAGAGGGGGGTTACTCCCTTTGTAAGATGTCAGGGAAGCTCGTCGGAAAACCTAAATATACACCTTAAAAATACTTGGCCTTAAATTTTGCTACCCAAAGGTGTACCTCTCTAACCTAAAAATATCCTAAAACTACCGGAATATAGTGGGTACAAAATGTAGTTTGTCAGTAAAATCAAAGTCAAAAGCCTTTTTTTGTTAGCCGTATTCACCAAATACGCTGTTCTCGTAACAGTTTGTGAGCGTACCATTATTATTATCACCAGGATTACTCCTAAAAGATACCAGGCATTCTCAAAAATCGGGTTTTGCCCGAGAAAACCCCTAAAAATACGACGAGCTCCCCGACATCCAATTATAGGGAGTACCCCCCTTGAGAAGTGGATTAACTTTTATTCCAAGTTTGGTAACACGGAAATTAGCAGGTAGCCTCTGAAGCATCTCAGTGACGTGTGCCCAATACCAACAGCTTGATCTTTGGTTTTATCAGAAAATTGTTGTGGCAACACCGGCTTGCGATCTTTTGTAAACCCATGCCATATTACTGGGCTTCAACAACCGGGAACGATTATTGAGGTAGAGAGTAAAAAAGGCCCAGGGGCTGATCCCTGTTGGAATCCATCGAGTTTGATTGACCTCTATGCTTTGCGCTATTCAAAAGTCAACCATTCTTTTAAATGTATATAGTTGTACACGCCTTATGTAGTGTCCTATGCACGTGTCCTATGTGAGGCAAGTTACAGTTTACGTCTATATTCAGATTGATTAATACATGTATAAAATGTTTGGGTTCCACTACAAAACATTAGAATATCCAATTAACTCTACCACTTAATCTTTCCAATCGGCTCCTTTGTAAAAAACAGACGGCTGTAAAATGTCGGAATGACACTGGAGTGAGTGCAACTAAAACACAGCTCTGCACCTTTCTATCCCCTATGTTTCTTTAATTGTGGTGGGTGTAGGATGCATTGTGTAGTGGTGCTTTGTTCTCTTACTCCATTATAGCAAAACTGCTCGATAGGTTTTTGTCATCAGTTGATGGTAATAGAACAAAGTGTTATAGTTTCAACTGTTCAAAAACATGAAATTATGTTGTTAATTTATTCAGCACTCCTTTTTTCATTATTGAATTCGACGGCGGCTCCAAGTTGTCGAAATGAATGCAATTAAATGATTTACTCGGTAGCTCGGTTAAAGTATTAGATTAGCAGCAGCTTAAATATATTAATTTTGTAAGGTACAGTTCATGGAGCAAGAATGAATTAGCGGTACATTATGTTGCTCTTAGTTGGTAGCTAATTAAACTTGGTAACAGAGACATCTAGAGGGTGGGCTGTATAGAGAGAATTAAATTCTGCAGCCTTTCTCGGAAATCGTTGCACAAGCTTATATAGTTTATAGACATCATTACGCTGTGAAACGAACGTATTTCAAGTAGCATTATTGACAAAGTTGTTTAAGCCACCTTCTAGAGTATCCACCCTCACCCTTGAACGTCTTCCCCGAAATGTTGTTCTAGGAATTGCAAAACGATTACGCGCACCTGTACGTATACTGTAAGAGTGTGTTACATTTATATACATTGTTTGAATGCACTCACAGCGATTTTCAGCAATTAAAATCTAAACCAACACTAAAAATAAAAATTTATTTGTCTTTTTCCTTATTTTTTTACAATTACAGTTACTTGCTCTTTACAAATCCCCAGCTTTGTTAAATGCGTGCCTTTCTTAATCAAGAAGCTTTCTTTTCCGCAGTTGTGTACAAACAAACCATTCTCCCTCAGTTTTATGTGTTACCTTTTGCTAGAAAGTCAGTATCAGATCAAGTGTCATGCCACTTTCAAACAGAACGGCCTACTTTGCTTCCATATATACTCACAATAGTTGTATCAGTTCCTCTTTCCGTTCATTTCTGCATTATGCTGTTAATTGCATGTACCACACACAGCACAAGCGTTCGTTTCAATCTTGTGCAACAGTTTTCATTTTAATCTTGTACCAATAGCACCAACATTTTTTCGTTGCCAAAACTTCTTTAAAAACAGTAAATTAAAAAAATGCGCCTCACAACCAATAAGGCGAAAAACATACCATATTAACCAGTTCGTTATCAGCTTACTCGCCAACGCAGGAAATGTCAGTTCTTTATTCAAAATTAGTGTTCCGTTAAAGCTTCTGCAGTATTTATAATGATGCGATCAGTATTGTCCAATAAAGTAGTTCCGTTTCAGCAACTTGTTAAATTTGGGCTTTTTCTTTGAATATATAGACTAGTGAAAGAAACCCGGATGTCACAAGCAGACTTTTTTGGCAAAGAACTTCAGTAGAATTTAGGGCCGCAGATTTCCATATCGATTCTAATCATTAAGATATTACTTGCGGCAAAATCAACAAGATTTCAAAGACAATCGACAGTATAAATGATAATAGTAACTCTATTTTGTGTCTATTCAAAATTGCTGCAGGAAGTTAAAGTTTCCGTGTCCAGTTTCTATACCGTGTGACATATCACATATGGCTATACGAGATCGGATATCTCGAACCAAAACTTTGAAGACGAGAAATCCTGCAATATTTCTAAAGCAATTCAGTTTAAGGAAGTTTGTTCTTACGCATCTCTAATTTTCTTGTCTTCTTCTTGCCTGAGCAGTGCATGCATATATCAAACATATCAAGGTAGAAAGCACAACTGGTAGAAGTCCCTATCTGAAATCTTAATCTTACAAAACATATGCATATATAATTTATTCTAAGCTTAGCCTATAAATGTAGTTTATCTATTCAGTAAAATCCAATAATTTCTAGTTTAGTCCGAGAAAATCTGATTCGTCGCCCAGTTTAGGTATCGTATGACAAATGGGAAACAACTACGCTTCCAGTCCAAAAGCTACTGGATTATGGATGTGACGGCTGCTTTTATTGCACCTTATTAGACTACACTTAATCTTAATGTTGTTTTTCTTGCGTAAAATATAAAATGTTATGTATGTGTAAAGTGTCACAAATGTGAGTTGGTTTGCGACATTTTTGCGTTGTTTTTGGAGTTTAAGAAATTGTTTAGGTTTTAATAAACATCAAAGTTTTATTACTCTTATCTTCAGCTGTTAAAATAAGGGTCCCTGGGTGAAAAAAATGTTAGTCTGCTTGAATAAAAACTTTTTAACCGCCTTAGGAAAACGTTTGTAAATGATACTTATGACGCTGTTTTTGTTTAACTAAAAACCTTCCTCGGGATATACAACGAGTGTCCCCTCGGTTAACGGTAGTGATATATTAGAATTTTCTAAGACAAAACGAGTTACAAAAACAAAGGCTTAGGGCATTCATAAGAGACTACATTGCAGTCAGCTGTACTATCAATCTTGACATGTTCTAGCATGCACTGTTTGTGCAATAAGAGAACAAAGGTCTCGTCTGCGTACCAGTGAGTGCCGGTGAATGAAGAAGTGAAAATGCCGTTGGACATGAAAGAATGTTTGTCAAAATTTTACTTTTTTAAGGTCACAATTGCAAGGATTTGACCTTCTTTCGTGATGTGATGAGTGTAAACTGTAAGATAAAACTTACAGAAAGAATCTAAAACAACATTTTTACAGTTATCCACAAAGCAGTTTCTAGAACTGGCAAGTCCAAAATAAACAAACATTTGACTAAATCGTTGAACACTGAATTCCAAACAACACCCCTAGAGTGAAAGCCATTCTGTCTCACAATAACAATTAAAAAGTCTATTTTTGACTATACTTAATTGCCAAACAGATTCACTAACAATTGGAAAGAGACAAACGCTTTTACGTCTAGTGTACGTAGAGGGTGATTCATTGTTTGTAGTACTAATGCAACGGTAAACACACTAATGCGTTGAATAAACAGTTGCACATTCCAAGTTTGATCGTAAATCTTTGATCGATAGGCTCTGGCCCTGAAAAGGCAATCGCAAGGAGACTAAGAACTCAATAATCTGTTATCGCAGGATTATACGTCTATTGAACAAGGTAAGTTTTTCCTGTGTGTTCAAACAAGTATTCGATAAGTGACTGGATTGAAAGCGTTTTATTTTGGCCTGTAGACAAGTTGTTGAATTTGGCAATGACTTGAACGTAATAGAAACAAACGATGGGAATAGTCACGTTTGAGTTCAAACTCCCGTGAACTTAAAACTTGACGGATTTTACCTTCATTTTGTCTTACAATCTTTGAGAAATATATGGAGTTATGTGTATATTCGGTATTGCAAGCATCTCGTTTCAGTATAAACACGAGTCAGTCGCCGACATTCCCTGAGTTGAAGTGAATCATAGACAATTCATTTTTCGTTTGTTTTGTTTAGTTTTTGCCTACAGCCCAGTCAGATGCTCATTTTCCAATCCCATTGAGTATTCTGTGTTGCTGTACAATCTGTAAAAACAGACAAACTGAAAAATGCCCAGTTTTGTGACACTGATTTGCCCGATGACAATTTTGTTTTGGGTCTACTGTTATCACTGCCAAAGTCTCATTTTAAATAACAATAATATTTCTTTAAAATGACGTCCATGTTAATTTTGCCTTGTACCTTTCATAAATCTTAACTTGCTAGGGCGTATCTTCATTATCTTGTTAATTCTGTCGACCTTTCAGAATCCGATGGATCAGAAGCAGCTGTGCACGGCCCTTGCTTTGAGCTCCTCTCTTTTGCTTTCGGTGATGGTCAAAAATCCGCTCAAACCAGTTTTTACATTTAAACATTAACTCAGTCCTTGTAAACTAAATTGCGGTTGTTTTTCAATTTGCGTGACTTTTCACTCATATTTCAATTTCAACTGACAGTTTCGTTCATGTGCAGTTTAGTCTTTGTCTTCTCATGTTTCGATGGCGTATCGCTCTGCACTTCGATCAACTCTTTGTTCATTTCGCGAGAAGTTATAAAGAGCACTCTGCCTGGGTGAAGTGTCACTAACTGGGTCTTCGGCAAGTAGCGCGCGATTGTTCTTTCACAAGACGCAAGGTAAATCAAACTTCTATACTTTCTAAGTTTCCGTTAAAGAAATAGCTGCTTGTGTTTCAACGATATTTTGAAAAAGAAATCCACAACCTAATAAATTAACCCAACTCGACAAGAGACAGGGGAATTGCTAGGTGATATTTTTTGCCTGTTGTGAGCGTGTTTTGAAATACACTTGTGATGTACTATGTCTCAACTGGGGACAAACTTCTCCTAGACGTTTGCACCCAGTAAATGTTTAAAACTTAAAGCGAAAAAACTAACTTACTCAAAGGCGGCTATGCACTAACAATTTTCTTTTTTCTGTGTATGTCCTTCACTGACAAGCCTTCGAGAAAACTAATATTTCAAAATCCCCAAACGAACTGAACACTCTCTCGCGCCTAATGTTACTGTGCATCATTTCTGCGCCAGTACATGTACGTGTCTTCTTCATCACCGCTGTTACCTCGTGCGAGTCGACAAATCATGAACATTGATCTCTGTGCGCTTTGTTCATTTATTGTTCCAATTATAATCTACGCACTCCAAAAATTGAAGTTAATTTTTTATTTTCGTTTTTTTCATGATTTTTAGTAAGATCTGCCGTTGCTTCAGATTACTGAAAAAACTCCGCAACGACGGACATCGTTTCAATACTTGCTAGTATAAATTCTTATACGAATGTAGTTCTATTCAAGTGAAATTAACATATATATAAACATTATACAGCATCCAAGTCTAGAAGTTATAAACATAACTTGGACTTGGGTGGTATCTAATCCCGGCCTGAGCCCAGAATTCAGCCAGCTGCTACCGACACAAAATCAACAGCTGCCAATGGCTTGAAAGTACAAAACATAAAGTTGATTATTTGGGCCAATTTCGAAGCGTAAAATATACGTACTTTTTTTTTAAAGTTCGAGGTTTAGAAACTGTCAAATTTAATTGAAAGTGATTTAATCAACATGTAGATGCCGAGATTTTGTTCCAATAAATCATTAATAGTTTTGTTTTTGCAGTCATAGATGACAAAAACTAACGTGTAGTTTTTTTGCCGAACTGTTTTGTTTTAAAAATGAAGGAGCAATCTTCATGAAGCAGTTAAAACTCGATTACAATTTCAGACAGGACTTTTAAAATAAGAACGTTTACTTTAATCTTAGTCTAAACTATAACGAACTATAACTAAACTAAAGGTGCCAATAAAACTGTTCAAATCACAACAATACTAAAAAATGGAAATTTGGCAACGAACTGTTTTCAAATTCAGAATTTCAGTAAGCAACACTGACCTTTGCTGCTAGTTTGCCATTTAATCGCTGCTTCACTCGAACTCAGTTAAAGTCCTTAATAGACATGGGAAATAGTTATTGGTAACTATTATTTGCTGATAACAAAAGGTAATCGTTAATCAATGCAGCTTTTTCCACACACGGGAGATCAGATAAATAGTTATGGACAACTAATTTGGTAACAAGCCTAACTACACGTGTTCACTTCCCAGACGGGAAAGGAAATCGTTATTGATAACACTGAAACAGCCACGTCCGTAGTCATCAATAACAAAAGTGTTTTTAATATTGAAAAAGAAAGTCATTAGTTGAAAAGTTTGACACTTAATTTGCTATCGATGATACGCGGAATTTTGTATTTTTTCGATTACGTTTTGTTATCAGCAACTATTATATTTACCGATTATTCGTCTGTGGAGGCCCTAATGACGCAAGCGTTTTCCTACAGAGGTATTCTGACTTTCTTTTCAGTTCTAGAAGTGTTGGCCTGTTTATCAGCACTGATGAACATTTAGGCAACCTTTAGTTTGGATCCGTTTTAGTATATAGTTGAGGAAAAACATCATAATGTAAAAAGTTTTTCACTCAGTATTTATCTTACCTGAATAATGAAACTCTAGTCGCAGGATTTACACGGTTTTGTCGTAGGATCACTCGCACACGGTTTTGTCAAGCAGGATCACACGCGTTGGCATAGAAACTTTGCAGCTCCTCCGTTTCCTTTTTATTTCTTTTCACTAATTACAGCTTCGTTATCCATTCTGTATTTTTTGCCAGGGTATGAAATAATTCGTTAGGAATATGAAAACTTTCGTTTTTTCCACTTGCTTGTCAGCTCATAACTGTAATTAACTTGATTTGAAGAAAGTGTGTTTTCTACTTCCTCTTTGCACGTTTGAGCTTTTGCATGAAAAGGTAAGGGTAACGCAACTATTTTTCATGAGGGTAACATGTGGCAGTAATTTTGGCCTCGGAGCGCACTTTACCCCCCCCCCTTCCTCTGCCAGTGCTCCGTTTTACGGGTGCTTAAAGCTAAAGCTACACGGATCAAAAGAAAATCGAAACAGAAGTTGGAGTCACCGAGGATCAAACTGGGGACCTCCAGCTCTGAAGGCCGCGTACTAACCAACTAACCAACTAAGCTACGCTTGCTTGTTAAATTCTTAAATTCTAAAATTCAAACCACTATAACATATGGAATAATGTCTCTATTCACACTCGCGTTGTATCTTCTGCACTCGTTTGCACTGACTAATCTCAGCAGCAGTCAGGTGGAGTCATGAGTCAGTAGAGGGAAAGCGCTGCTGCTCTTTGATCACCCGCTTTGAAAAAGACTTTAAACATGTGATCGGGAACGTCGAATGAGTTTAAGTCTTTATTCCAAGAGTTTTTCTTAGACGTGCAAACCTGTGTATACTTCGTTGATGGAAGTGGTCCGTTGCAATCCTTAACTGAACTGAGTTTAACTAGGGAAATGCCGACAGTGGATAATGATCCGCCGTTTGATTAGGAATGCTATATCTGTTCTTGGCGTTTCATATTTAAACCTTTCACTCTCAAAAGCACTAAACGATATCAATGATTACCGAATTCTCATCATTTGTTTTCCATACATTTCTTATAGAAATACTTTGCATGGGAGAATGTTACATTTTTTTTTTGAAAAGTTACACAGGAAGATCAATTCCTTTAATCTCGCGACCGTTTTTAACTGTTAAGTCCTATCAGTTTTATGTTGATACAGTATTCAGTGATAGGTGGTATAGAAGGACTGAAAGGGATAACAGCAGAGAACACCGTGTTCAATAATGTAAATCATGATAAAACGCACAACTTAATGTCCTCAGTCTTAGTGAACACACATCTGTAAAGTTCAAGTTTTACGTTTCCAAATAACGTGAACAGTAGAATATTATGTCGCCGAGACCCTCTCTTGTTCGGATATACAATTATATTTGTTTTTACTACTAAGTATTTAAGTTCCTTGTCGGAGAATGTCGTAACAAAGAATGAATCACGAATGAAATACAGCAGAGAAATAGAAAGTAAAACTGATTCAAACATAATGGGTATCTTCGAAGCCGTTGCCGTCTTCCTAATTGCATGGTCCCGGTGATTGCTCTCCTGTCGGGGAGGTCTTGGCCATGCAGATTTACAATACTTCAGAAGAGTACTCTAACAGCTAGCAGTCCATAATAGGCTTCTATACATTTTCTTTCATGTATGTTTACTTCACACAATTTAACTTCATTCAAAAGTCTCGCTTTCGAAGTTGAAACATGGAAATTTTAGTTTATCGTGAACGAAATCATAAAGCAACAACCCACGCGTATAAACAGTGTGCGTTCACAAGACCCACTTAATTGATATTAGAAATTTTCTATTGCCCGCGCAATCATCTACTTAGAGTGCTGTCGTAGTATCATTTCGCTGGCTACTGTATTGGTTTAAAGTGCCTCTCTAATGAATATAACTATTCAAAGACGCCTTCAATATTCAAGATTTTTTTTTATTTTTTTCTTCATATATCTCAAGTATTCCGGCGGTCAAATTGGCCGGCATGATATCAACGAAAGGTACTCATTTAAAATTGAGAGAATTACTTATCAACTCAGTTTTTAAGGCAAGTCTTTAGAAAAACTAGTTCGTGCGTAGTAACAAGCCAATTAGAACTTTATTATGATTTGTAGTGTCACCGAACTTGAAGTTAGTTCTTATATATTTATTTACTTCTTTCTTTCTTTCTTTCTTTCTTTCTTTTTTAACTTTCTTTATATATTTAGTTGTGTACTTTTAATATAGGGGAGTGTCCCGCATGGGACCTCGCGTCCCGTTTCGCACTCATCCTTTTGGGTCTTTGTATTAAGCTTTTTATTTTTTGTAAGTCAAACCAAATAAAGCTCTAGGAAAAAAATGGAGAGGGTAAATCGAATTTGGTAAGAGTAACGAAAATCGCTAAGTTTGTCTCAAAAGTGCGATATTGGCAGACTTTTTAATGACAACAAAAAGTACAAAAAGATGTTTTTGTGAAATGCCAGTGGTTCTATTTAACCGACAACAACCATGTGATGCCTCTTAGTATTGCGTTAGTCAATTTTGTCGTTTCTGAAATCATATAGACAATATTGCACTGGTTCCACATTAAGGTATAAGCAGGTTAACTGGTCAAACAATGTATAGTCATTAATAAATAAAAGGAATAAAATAGGACAACGCGGAACTTAACTGTAATCATCAGAACCGAGTGGAAAATATATATTGCCAGGGAGGTACTATACTTCTCATATGAGCCGTAGGTTATGGTTTTCGAACCGCTTTGATCGGGGTATCTTATTTTGAACGAAAATGTGCAGAAGCGGCGTATGGTACATTCAATTTTAGAGGGCTGTCCTGGAAACGGTTAAAGATGTTGCCGTACATCTGAAATTGAGTAGAAAAAAATCGCAAATTTCTTGTCTGAAACGATTGAGAAAAATAACCACTCCTCCCCCCCCCCCGAATATATTGAAAGCTGCATCTCGAGGGCTGGTAATGTGGCACGCATTATTATGATTGTAAATGACTTTAAGATTGCTCTGTTCTCGCTCCTAAGTTAGCAGTGACCAGATTGAATGATCTAGCCTGACTGTGTACTTTTGATCACCAGCGATTACGCAAATTATACCGGTGAGAAACACATGCGCATATACTCATATTGTTCAATGTGTACACAGCTGGACTTGTTGGAGTTCGGTCGTCGTTTCACCCGGGCAAGTACTTAATGCTTACTACTGTTAACCTACAGCTTTAGTGGTTCTTACGATGGAAACTTCACATAGAATAGTTTGACTGATTAGTGCAATACATTCTTTAGTTAATAAGAAAGATTTACTCGTAAAGGGTTTTACTCGTAACTCAATGGTCGCGAGTTCGAACCCCGGCTTGACCACTTGTGTTATACGTCCCTGAGCAAGGCATTTTACTCGACTTGCTCCAGTCCAATCATCTGTAAAAGTGAATACTAGCTTCTGCTAGGTGCTATCCTACGATGGATTAGTGTCCTGTCCAGGGGGAGTCACAGACTCTCTTCTGTTTAACACTACGGAAGCCGGAGATAAGCGCCGGCCTTATATGAGCTCGGGAAGGGATTTAGCAAATTTTGGTCCTGATGTACTAGTACTGGGTTCCAGAGTATAGAGGACTAAATGGTTATGTACTGATACTGAGAAGTTTGTTGAAACCAAACTGGTAAAGACTATAAGCATTTCAGTATAAGTAAAAATGCTGGGGTTTTAGAGGATAATACGTATAGGAGAGCGTGAAAATCAACTAATTGCGGAGAACAACGCTTGCTTCTTGGTCCATTGTTAAGGGTGAGAGGAAGGTGAAAATTAGGGATATAGTGGATAGTGCAGAGTCTTTGACTCGTAGCAACAACGACAACTTTTTAAAGTTAAATCCATTTACATAAACCTTATACATAAAAAGGATGAAACTATATCATAAAATTTTATAGGAATTTTCAGTTCGTTATAAAGCCGTGCAATGAAACGAATGTACATTTGAATTTCCAATAAATTTAGAGTACAGTGGGGAAAAGTTTCTAAATTTTCTAGTATTTTAGGAAGTGTAAATCTTCCAGTTTGTGTCTTCAAGCTGTGATCTGATTTTCAATTTTTTTATTTTGCTACAGCTCTTCTATGATCCAAAAAACTCTTTTTCATGGCATTTGCAAACTAGGTGCAAGATATTACATTGACAATGATGCAAACTAAAAGAAAAAGCTCTAAAGATGACTTCTTCCTTCTTGCAACAAATAGGATACTATGCCTCTGTCGAGTAGGAAATTATCTTGAACAAAAGGATTCAAGAAAATAGAAGCCTTTGTTCTCCTTCGTCGTTAACTCCCTTTTAAATTTATACGAGTACGAAGTAGAGAAACAAATCAGTCGACCTTGGCATAATGGTAAAGCTAAGCTTGAAAACCATGTTATTGTATTGTATCACTTATTTTTGTACACATATTCAATTCAAATAATGAATTATATTGCATAGGGTGTTTTGCTGTCGTAATTTCTAGAACATCACAAATGTACATAACTCTAGATCTATTTTCATTTGCCTTTCAATATTTAAACAATAATAATTAGTAGTGCCAACGAGCAAGACAAAACTAAATATTTAGAACGAAGAGTAATCGCGCTTTTGAAGCAGACGTTAACAAGTCACTGTTGAAACTTTTAACCCACACATCTTTTAAAACACCATATTTTTCACTATATCCTAGAAGGTTCATCTGCATGCTGTTGTGTTAAATTGACCGACAGAAAAAAGGCATGGGATGACTTCCTTTTCTTGTTTCCAAAAGCTGATAAATTCATGAGTTGTTTCTGCATATCACCGTGGCCTCCTCGGCTACAAGGCGGCAGCATTGTAGAGCCGTCTTTGCATGAGCTGCAGGGAGAAACAACAACAATAACAGCACTCATGAGAAATGTAAACAAACACAGACTAAAATTTTGAGACTTGGTCATCGTTTTTTTTTTAAATCAGCCGATACCGCCTGTAGCTAATGCACACGGCTCTGTAATGCTGCCGCCTCGCAGCCTCGGCTGCTCGTTGGCAATAATAAATAATAATAATAATAACTATAATAATAATAATAATAATAATAATAATAATAATAATAATAATAATAATAACAACAACAACAACAACAACAACAAC
>JAOBYE010149221.1:0-18497 GCA_025403585.1 Parazoanthus swiftii | reverse complement strand
TTGAAATTTAGAGTCCTGGAAAATGATGAAATTTTATGCACCTGGTGACGCCATTGCTGGGGAAAGGCGGTACAGCTTCGGGGGAACGTCGGTACAATGTACCGGTGTACCGGTGTACCGGCCTTAAGAAAAACACTGCTGTACTATACTGCACTGTATTAATTGCCTTCATTGTATAATAGAAGTCCTTTCTGCCTCCGTCTCTGAAGACCAGTAAATTCATCAACAAACAAGTATCTCCGATGAACGAGGCCTGTTCGTGCTTTTCTCCTGTCGTTACACGCAGAGTATACCTACTCATCCTTAAAGTTACCCTTGGTTTGTTTTGCAGTTAATCGCTCTTGTGAAGCAAGTGCGATCATTAATCGACATGCACCAGGTGATCGGCGCGGGGCCGTTCCTCTATGCATACCTTCGAGAGGTACGGTTTGTCTCTTACTCTCACTTGGCGTCATTTTAGAAAAAACTTAACCAATTTAATTAACAGTATTTCAATGAAATAAAAACAACATTAATCTTTATTCAAAGGTTATTATATTTAATTAATAAAATGTTGTAAAAATCCGCTTAATAACCCTTGGCTTATACGAGTTCATAATGGAAATATACAGGAAAATGTTTTTTTGACGGGTATAAAAAGCGTTGCAGAATAAGTAAACTGGAAAGAAATAAGACTAACATTTAACATCCAAGTAGGTTTTCGAGTGTCTTCAGGGCTTTTAAACGTGGCAAAGAATATGTGGGAGGTCTATAACGGAAATTTGACAGTGTTTGAAGTATAATTATTTAGAAAGATAACGATATGAATTAGCTAAGCTGAGTCAAGATTTACAGTTAAAGTCTCTGAAAAGGACTTATATATCTACACGTTTAATAACTCTAAACTCGACAAAACCACGCCCTCCACTGATATACAGCCTTATACTTACAGGAAAATTGGTTACAGTTTGGGTATGGAACTATCTTTGTTTCGTTTGTGTTTCAGGGCACACCTGACATGAGAATGTTCTCAAACCCAATTGTACTCACAACACTGGCACGATTCGTTCTAAGTGCATATGTATGTATGGTGAGTATGTCAAAGTAGTAATGGCAGTTGGGCAAGTACGGTTGCAGTGCCAGGCCCTCCTTCGTCCACACTCATCGTATTCGTTAAGAGCAGAGCCTGGCACTGCAACCGTTACACGTCACTTTTCAAGATTATAGATCGCTTGGCATCAGCTCTGTGAAACAGAATTATCGACTTTTAACTAACAATATGAGCCAGGATAATATACTCAAGATTTATTTGAGAGCAAAAGTGTTTTTCAGCCGACGACCCCTTTAGTAGCGTTTTTTTTTTTGCTCAAATCGCCAAAAAGACAGTATAACAACAGTGCGGCCGCTCCAAACCTTTAGACGTTGTTAATAGTAAAAGATTAATTCTCAGTCTGTCAGTCATATGTAACTATGTATATACTCTAACTCTTCTTTATCTTACAGTCCAAGAACAAGAGAGCGGCAACTTTACCGTTTGTTTTGGCTGCACCTCTGGATCCGGAGAAGGGTAAGCTTGGTAGAAATGATCATACCGGTAATTTGTTTAGGAACAAGATAGGCAGAGAAAGACGAGCATTCGGAGAATTGAGGTAAAAATAGAGACAGACAGACAAAAGAGGAAAAAGTGAGAGATTGAGTAATACAGCCTCCTATGCAGACAAGAAATCGTGTAATAGAAGAGTTTATTACCCTAAAAGAAAAGCAAGCAGTGGTCAGTGAACAAAACCACGTAGCAGAAACTTTTAATGAGTATTTTACAAATATCGCAAAGAACATCATCTAACAAAAACACAGTGCTTGTTGAGACCAATCACATGTAGCCAGAATTCCTAAGGTGCGCGAGGGATCAACGAATACATTTTATTTGGCTTTGATCTGACCAACCAGCATGTTGTTAAGACGATTCTTGGAAGCATAAACTCTAACAAAGCACAGGGACATGCTTTCATCCCTTCACGGCGGTTAAAGTGTCATCTTAACCAAAAGCGTCATCTCAATCAACATCAAACACAGGTCCCGCGCACTTGGAAACAAGGCCAAGTTACACCACTCCACAAGAAAGACAGCGTTGTGGACAAAGAAAACTTCAGGCCAGTCACAGTACTGCCTGTGTTTGCAAAAGTGTTTGAGGGAAACGACACGACACTTTGAGTCAATCTTCCCTGATTTCATGTTCGCGTATCTCATTGACGGTACACTGGAGGGAAGGACTTGACAAGCGCTGCATGGTCATAGGAACGGTGGCCATAGATCTTTGAAACCAAGGCCTTCGACTGCCTTCCGCACGAACTAAATTGAGAAAAGCTGAAATTCTATGGCTTGGACGACGACAATGACACTATCGCTTTTGCGAAGTTACCTGACAGACCGGTATCAGCGAGTCAAGTTAAGAAACATTCTCTCAACCTGGATGGGTGTGTCTGCTCCAGCTGGAGTGCCACAGGGATCCATTCTTGGACCGCTACTATTCAGTATTTTCACGAATGATTTGACATATGCTATGATATTAAAATCTACCTATCACACAAGAATACTTAGGTAGTTAAAGACGGCATAAATTAAGACCTAACCAACTCAAAACATTGGTTTAAGCAGAATGGAATGCTTGCGAACGCAAACGAAAAACCCACTATCCAGGCTCTAGTGCCTTTTACCACTGATCACAACCTAAACATGAAATGCACAGATACATCAATTGCTACATCGAAAGAAACAAAGCTATTGGATGTAACACTGAACAGCAAATAAAATTTGATACTCATGTCGTAAGTATCTGTCGTAAGGTAGGAGGGTAGGTAAACATTTAATGTCCAACCTTGCAAAAGTGAAAGAAGCTTTGTATCGTACCTTTATTTTACCGCACGTTTACTGTTCTAGTCAGGTATGGCGTCACTGTGGAGCGACTGCGAAACTCTAGAAAACTTGAAAGGGTAAACGAGTGCGCCCTTAGACACTTATATAAGGACAATAATGCGTCTTATGATGAAATGTTAAAATGGATTGGTTCATGCAGCACACTTTTAATTGGGGCCCGGCCGACAACTATACAAGACATGCAGGCTGCTCATAATCAAAAATTGTTTCCAGGGAAAAGCACCAGCAGCTATCGCTAACTTAATCAAGCTTGAAAAGAGGCAGATAGACTGACATGCAGACAGACATACAGACAGACGGGCGGACTGACTGTCTGACAGACAGACAGAATAAAAAACGTTGTGTATGATCACGTGTGAGCGAAGTAAACCCGTATAATTAAAAAGAGACTTGTGGAAGGCTTTCAGTAGTTTTCGAAGCTTATCTAAAATTTAATTTGCGAACTCTATCCTTTAGTTTGACATGATGTTGTTTTTATCTTCAGGAACGTGTCTTGTTGTCGGGGTTCCCCCTGTGGCCGATGAGTCGAGAAAAAAGTAAGTGACTCAGTTTCTATGTAGAATTATCGATAGACTCGGGGGGAGGTATAAGTTTATTTTTCTGAACCACTTCAATGTGCTACAACTTGAGTCTATATAATTACTGTGTTAACTGGACTTAATTGTACAATACCCGCCCCCCTCCCCCGCACGGCTATTATGATTTACTCCGAGTGTTTCTTGTTTCAACAGAAAAGTATATAGTTCACTCTACTAGGAGGCAAACTTAAAAGAGTCGATGGGTTCCAAAAAGGTTTCTAATTTCAAAAGTCTGAGAGTGCATTTGCTGCATTTTTAGTGGATTTATGGATGTGTACTCAAAGTTTAGGCAAATGCTTGCCACTTTCACCCAAAAGAAAATAAGTATAGGTAGCCTGATCGAGGGTCGTGTGGGAAATTCTGTAGTTGTTCCAGTTATATTTCAGGGAAAAACTTAAAGGTCTTTGCTTTTAGTTTCCTAGGCCGAGCGTTCGAGATGACGGCAGAGAAAACCAAGGCCCGCACGAGACACGATAACTTCGATCCTGTTGGTAAGCGGTTTCAATAACTCTAAACAAATCAACATTTATGATCTATTTTTTTCAGTATTTGTTTTTTATTATTTGTTATTTCCTGTCGTTATCGTGCTTTGTGTTTTTATTAGGCCAGTTTTAAAAGTCATACTTCAGTCGATTTTTAATCCAGTCGACTTCAACTGTAGCCGTTTATCCGTGTCCAAATGTATAGAGGCAAACTTGTCGATTTAACTGAAACATTTGAGTTTCACTTCTGTTACAGTGATGGAAATGAAAAGTGAGGACAGAGGAAAGTTCTTTGATGCCCTTTCAGCGCTACTGGTCTGATGCTGAAGAATTCGTTACAATCTGTCATAAAGACTCTTTGGATTCCTAAGGCGGGTTGTGCCTTGATATGTGACAATATTAATGATTTCAAAGAAATCGATTAAGTCAAGATTTGCTAATTTACCGTGACTTTCTTGCGGTGAATTTTGATATAACATTGTACCATATTTCAACAAATGTCCAACGTATATGATGTGGGTGGTCGTCCTACTGACCACATGACTGTTATTCACCATGTATCAGCAGCTATCATTTTCTATAAACAAACCTAAGGCCCGTTTCAGACGCCGAATTTAATTGAAGGCGTTGGACTCGAGAAGAGGTCAAACTCGACTGCAAGTTATTCGTCCAAAATAAATTGAAAGAATTCGAGAAGTTTAATTGGCGCGGTAATACGAAACACGATGTACGAAGTTGTTTGAGAGGCAGTTTTACAGTCGAGATTAATGCATTCAATTAGATTTGACAAAATTAAGTTTGACTGTAATTCAGCGTCGGTCTGAAACAGTCTTCCGTTGCATGCGGAAACTCGAGGCTGTTTATTGAACGCCAGGCCAGGTTGTTCAAAGCCCGATCAGTAGTTCTATGTTAACTTTTAATCAAACCTGAAGAGTTAACCCAGGATTAGCACTAATCTAGCTTTAAACAACTGGTCCCTGACTGGCAATCGAAAATTATCAACTCAACACTCGTACGAAATCCGGACTTATTTTGCCTTTGTACATAGTCACTTTTAGAGGCAAATACGTTTTAAGACGAATTTTTAAATTCTGAAATTAAAGATGTATTACAGTGCTGGCAGTTCCCTGAGGTTGAAATCACTACCATGCAAAGGTAAACATTCGCACGTTTTCAATAAATTTCCACATGGCTACCTGTCCTACAAATTCGCATTTCTCTTGCTGTCTAAAACTTGGTTTTCGCCAGTGGCGCAAGAACAAGCGCAAAAACATGCGCAAGGAATGAAGCAAGCACATGACTCACTAGTTACAAGACCTCTCCCTCCGCCGCGTTGTCTGCTCATGTAGGCAAGACCCAGAGGAACTTGGAACAAATGCTTTGATTGGTTAACAAAAAGAGCCCTTAAAACATTACTTCCGCTAACTTTATATTCCTGTTTCACGAGACAAATGTTGAAGTATTTTAAAAAGCGCAAGAAGAATTGCAAGAAAAAGGTAAAGTCTTGATCGTTGTGTTTGCCCTTGCTATACTTCTTGTTCTTGCGTCAAGATCGTTTTCACAGTAGTTGAAACTTGTTTCCGCCGTGCTTTTGCATCGCTAGTAAAACGGAGCGTGTCAGAATACATTTTTGTTACCGTAAAATCCTCCTTATAATCCTCCGTGTTTTCCGGTTCTAAACCCCTTCTCCCCAAACATATATGATAACACCTCTTAAACTTGCAAATTGGAGTCAAAAGAGTCTCCCAAACCTGATTATGTCTGCATTCATTTTGTCACGTTTGAGGTTTAATATCTTTAAAATGAAGTATAGATACACAGTTGGTGTTTTCAAACCAGTTTACATGCGTTTTTAATAAGGGATTAAGGATGGTTAGATTTGCAAGTTTATGAAAATGAATAATTGAACGAATTTAAAATATGTTTCAAATATTATAAAATGCTAAAACTGATTATCTAAAATTGTATAAAAACTTATACTTATTTAAAACCACTCTCTTGTCTTTTATCGCTACAATATTGGCCTGTTGCGTTGTCGAGTGTTATGCTTGCAAAGACCTGTAAATGGAATAACTCGAAACGCTGTTATTCCGTTCGAAGCCCCCTCCACAGAGTTTCTTTTATATTTTTATAAGAACCAGGTAATTTTGGCTGAGCCGGCTCGGTGTTATTAATTTTTCGGCAAGTTCAGCTTCATGTTCCTAACTTCTTATTTTATGCATAAATTCACTGTTCTTTTTTTAAAAAAATGGTTTTGTGGATCAAGCCTGGGGTTGTTCTTCAATTTGAGCAAACTGTCTGAACCTCTGTGTCCTTCAGTTTGCAGTTTTTTATACAAAGAAAAAGCGTTATTAAACCAAAAAGTTTGACATTGTTCCAAAATTATGGGAATGAATGGTGGTGCGAGAGTGTGTGCAGGTGACTAAAATGTTTGCACAACGGATATTACAAAATTATATAAATTTTGAAAGATGCAAGTGAAACAGGAACTATACTCATTTTTCTTCACAATAACACCGAAACTCATTTGCCCAAATTTGTAGAGCAGCGTATGCAAATCAGGGACAAGACAAGCCTCAGCCTAAATTGTCCTCTTCCTATAAAGAATAAACGGCGTGCATGCAATAACACAGGAAACGAAAATAGGCTCATCGATAAAAGCTGAAGCCTTTGGGTATTTACTTTGAACAGACATTTATGGAATACAATCAGCTGAAGATGCTTCAATAGACAAATGACACCGGTGCCACTAGTTTCCGTATCTTAACGAGAACGTGGCATCGCATCCACGACAGCATACGATGACAAAACCCACACCAGTGGTCAGAAGCAGTGAAATTTAGAGAAAAAAGTTACAGATATGTAAGTGAGTAGCCACAGACTAGACACGACAATCAACTAGTTGTTACTGGCAACTGCTGAGTCACGTTGAGTAAACGGGTAAGTTAAGTTAAACAGGAAAAATATAAAATTACATGTAAAACAGGAAATCATTGCAAATAGAACTATATTGCCTACCCAGACCGAAGAACAATGGTGTTTTTTTGTAAGCGAAGGAACAACGCCTTGGTCTTGGAATGTTTGAATTATTTTGTTGTTTGCCACCATCGAAGATTTCCAATGCCAATGCAGAACATTTGTGTTAAACCATACTTTCTTCGTTTTTGACACAGTGCTCGGGGTATAGTATACTATACAAGAACGCTCAGTACAGCCTTTTTCAACGAATAGCTGCGTGTGTGTGTGTGTGTGTGCGCGCGCGCGTTTGTGTGTGTCTGTTGCTTTCAACGCGCGACACACGCGCGCACAGCAGAAACACGCGTACACCGGCACGTTTCTTGGATGTGTCGAGACAAGAACCAAAAAACGTGATCTACTGTCCCTGCTGGACATCATCCATCGTCTAACTTTATTTCCTACGTTAAAAGTATTCACGTTCCATAAATAAATTGGCCGTATAGTTACTTTATCTTACTGCTCAAGTTCTTAGTAGTGTTGTACAAAAGGAAAAGTATGCTAAAGGAAGTGCAGCAGATTTACTTTTTTCACTGCGCGCAAGACAAGCGCAGTTTTCGTGCCACTTGGTCACCCACGAGGTCGATGTGAACTGGCAAAAAACCAAAGATGTGAGGGACTGGCCTCACTGCCGGTTTACTGGTACAATATGAAGGCAAAACAAACAAAAGTCAAAAGAGTCTGTGTAGTGATAGATAAACTCTTGTAATTTTACACTTTCGCTGAAACGGAATACAAAGTTCTGAGCGTTACTAAAACCTGGCACGGGGAACGGTCAATATCGGAGTCGGGGAACGGTTAATATTTACAATATCTGCAGCGATGCTTGACGTTCTTAACTGTTTTTAAAATTCCCCACACCTCCGAACTCATATTGACCGTCCCCGTTCCCGGTTTCAGTTAGTGATGGTGGTCTCCAAAAGGTTCAAATAAGGTTGCAAATCCATGACGTCGGTTGTTTGTGGCTGCCAAGTTCAATATATTTACTTTTTAATTTCTTTCTCATATTTGAAGACATCTGGTCTGTTATAGTTGCGTAGAGCATTCGAAAGCTTGACTTGGCTAATCATCAACTCGGCACTAAATCCGTATTCTCCAACGACTTCACCACAGTTTTCGGAACGGAAGCTATGATCCAACAGAAAAGTTATTTTTAAAAATACAAACCATATGAAAATGTATTCAGCTCCCCTGGGTTTCGCTTGTTGAAAGAATAGACTATTATCTTTCTTGGGGCAAAACCAATCAGTTCTTCAGGGAGAAGCTTACAAACTTGTCTCTGAAGTTATTGCATCATTAAAAGGTGTAAGGAATCATTTATTTTTTATTACACAATTTAAGGGAGGGGCCCATAGCCCTCCCCTTTCGTCTCAGTGCAATTGTAGAAATTATTTATAAGAAAAACACTGCAAAAAACGTCTGAGTACAGATGCCTTTTTAGACCCCTCCTCTTCCCCAAAATGCGGGTTCCACTTGAGGCTTCCGAAGTTTACTGGTTGCAATCTATCCAGCTTATAAATAAATTTGTACCGGTAAGAGGACATCCATCCCTAACTAAAGTGCAGCTAGTTAAGTATACGTTTAATTTAAGCCTTTTTCTGAAATTTTGACTTTTTCAACTCCCATGTTCTTTATAATAAAAAAAAACACTAATACAAAAGAGAGAGAGTATCTCATTTTTCTACAAAATACGCACCCGCATTCGTTGAAAGCTGCATGTTTTTACATTTTCTCTTGGGCCTTGCCTTGGGAGTTCGAACAACCCGTACAGCATCCCTGGATTCGGTCCAGTTACTAATACTATTGAAAATCACAAAATAGCATTTTTGTATTGTTTGTGAAATACCAAAGTTGATTTTCAGAGTCGGACTTTGCTTTACACAAAAGAAAAGTTAGCATATTAAAAATCGTTTTCGGTTGTTTTTAATTAGAAAATACTAAAATAGTGGCGCTACGAACAACAACAATAACAACTATAAGAACAAAGTTCAACAAACTTATTTATACACAAAATAAATTACAATATTGGAAAAAATAAGCTAGCCTTTCAATAGACTATTTATTCTCCTTCACCGAAATCTCGCAGCGAAAGAGAAAAACAGTCTGCGGGGTGGCCAAAAACTAATTTTAAAATAGGGTATTGGTCACCAGGGTGACGCAAAATACTGAGTAGTTTTGCAGAAAAATATGGTTATTACCATCAAACAAAGAAAGATAAATAATGAACACATAATCAACAATTATGATGGCGAATAATAAAACTTAACAAAGAGGGAAAAGGGAACACAATAGCGATCAATGTGAAGTTCAGTGATTTATGTAATATTCGGTACTGTTCGTGTCCAGCAATTTATCGGCAGCCGGCCAATTCGGCCATTGATGACGTCCGTCCTAATGTCAACAGTTACAAAGGGTCACTCATATCGCGACTCGACCAGTTGCTTTGTGTTACGCCGAAAGCTCAGTTTCCGTTACTCGCAGCCAAATTGATGCAATCTGGAGTTGACTTTCGTAGTCTACGGTTGTGTTGAAGCTGTTTTGGTTTTATTTCTGTCTCTGCAAGACAAGACTGAGTGAAATGGCTGACTCCGAATACGTACTTAACGCTGGACTGATTTTAGATATGCAAATTTACAAAAAATCGCTTCACTGCGATTGTTGTGTTTGACCAAGAAACCGTCACGTCGAGTCAAAAATCCCTGGCTTATAAAATCTTTGACTTTGAAAGGTTTTGACGACGCCACTATGAGTGAAACTAAGGTAAGTCTTTGATTTGTTGTAATGTTTGACTCAGCGACTGCTAAATACCTCGGCATCTTGTCACTGTGCAGTGTTCATTGTTTCCAACGTGTCGAGAGTGGATCGACCTGAAACGACGAGTTATTGTTTTCATAACAAAAACAAGGAGTCAAAACACGAATGCCATTTTGTGTAGGCTTCGACGATTTTAATTCAACTTTTACAACATAAAATAATTTGTAAGCCACGTCAAAATGGTCTTTGTGGTCGAGAATACTGTCACTTCCTGACTTCGACATCCAGCATGATCGAGTGCATGCAGATAGATGCTGGGAGATGGTCTTTCGGCGCATGGAATTGGCCTTGTACCCGCAAGTATTTTCGCAGGAGACTTTAAAATATTGCTGTCATGGTACGTTTGCGTAGTTTATTTTATGCTTTTTCCAAACTGGTTTTCTTGTGAAGAAGATTTTTGTTTATTCGCGTTGTTCTGCTAAAAGCTTTTTCATGCTTTGATTCGTGCTTGAGCGGCGTGACACACTGCTTCAGCTGTCAGCCAAGGTTAAACGACTCTCAAGATCTTGTGTATAGTCTACAGGAAGTGTATATTGTTCAAGTTGTACTGATACATTTGCTAAAATGTAAGAACACCTTAAAAGCAAAACAATTTGGAGGCAGTTAGGATTTACGTTGTCAAATCGATATACATATGCATGATTATGACTGAGATCATACCACTCGTTGGTGATTTTTTCACTAACACAGCTCGCATTTCGCAACTCTTCACTCTTGTGCAGTTTTACACACAACAATCCAGCACTTATTCCATACAACAAGTTTAAACTGTTTGTCAATATGTACTTTAGATAAGAGACTTCGCTGGGAGATGAAATTGTTTGTGTTTTTGCCGGTTCTTGGTAAACGAAACCCTCGAATAGTTTCTTCACAATAGTCAATACCAGGCCAGTATACGTCAATCTAGAAACTACCTTGTTTTTGTTTTGCACACCAAATTGCATTTGCGTAAATGTTATCTTCGCCATTTCAATTTCCGGTATACTTTTCACTTCACTCAACAAGCATGTGTTATAAACTCAGAGTCTGTGTGACTTTTTAATAGCAAAATCAAAGACAAAAGTCAGCTCTGTTCATCAAACAAAAAGGCAAGTTTGACCATTCGGTCGACTCGTACGTTACCGGATTACTTTATGTAGGGAAATTGGCCAGAATTAATTGATAGATCGCATTACATGATAAGGCAGAAATGGCTTAATATAGCAAATTAGCATTTTGAATAAACATCTGCATGTCCACTTCTCAGCTCAGGCTCTTCTCTTACGTCGGTGAAAAATGAAATATTTTGATTATTTAAATTGCATTTTCTTGTAAACAAAACATCAGATTATAAAAATTATTTCAGGATTTCTGATTTCTGATTGAGAACTGGTAAAACAAAATCTATGTCATTTGACCTTGAAATTCCTTACTTAAAAATTGAGGTGGGAGACCCCGGATAGCCAAGGTAACCCAGAGAAGTGGGGTAACCCACCTGTTTATATAATCTCTCCTTTTATCTTGATCACATTTGCATGAGAAGTGGGGTACCCCACCGAGGTAGGTTACCCATTCAGCAAGGGCAGGTAATACATCTACATTTAGATGGGGTGAGGTTTTGTACCAAGTGTTTTCTCACATAATTGCTAAAGGTGGGGTACCCCACCTAGTTGGGGTGAGGTACAGTGTAACAGTGTTTCTTGAGGCTCATTTTACAGTAACAAAGCATGCGAACTTCCCAACAAAATCAGGCTTCTTGCACTCATCAACAAGGCGACTATTTTTCAAAGCATTATCTCAAGAATTTTGAAACCTTTGAGGATGAAAAATTATCATGAGATAGTATAAAAAGCTTATCCCGGGGTGGCAGGGTGACAATGGTAGGCAGGTTTCCTCACCTACATAAAAATATTATTACCTGTATGGAGCTTACACACTTGGAGCAAAGCTGTATTCGTTTCAGTTCTTTTTTTCAATCTCTACAAACCTTATTAACTATAGAAAGTTTAAGAACAATTTGAGGTAGAAATGCCCATTTAAGTATTAAGAGAAATGAGCCTTGCAGCCATAATATGATATTAATTATCTGGTTCTTGTTAAAAAATGAAGCATGCAGAGCTAGAATTGCATACAAATTGGCTGTAATGTGGCCATAAATAATAACAGTAATAAAAAGTTACTATAACATTCATGACATTTGATATTAGTAAGGTCTACAGATTAATGCATAAATTAATTTTAGTAAAAACTGAAGCCATTAAACTTTGCAAACAAGTTACATTAATTTGAAAAAGGTATTTAGTTCAGCAACCTTAGCCAAATTTATGTTATATTTTATGACTGACTGAATTGGCGTTACATGAATCCTGTTTAAAGCTTCAAAGGGTAGCAGTGCAACAGTCACTTTCTATGAATAATGTACAAAGTCTAGAATAAGTAACTCTTTTATTCCTTGTTGTTCAGTCTAGATACATGCACATGTATGACCATCAAATATTAATAATGTTTATTAATCTATCTTCAAGCTGGTTGTAAGGCTGTTTATTGATCAACACAATATGCTGTATTACATGTACGAAACAGCTGGGAGCTCTGTTGATGCTTGCCCAACAGAGGTCAACATTCTGAACATTTTGTCATGTTCATGCGTGTACAGTGTTTTGTACAGATGTTCTAAGTGTTAGGTAGAATTGAAACACAGCATGCTAGCCATGTTAATGAAAGGAAATTATTGTTTACCAACATTAGCTCTTTCAGTTGGTATTCACAAAAATTAGAACTTTGTTTCAGTGAAGAAAATATTTTGAGAAAGAGTGATTAGTATATTACTGGACAGGTGTGACTAGTTTTGAGAAGGGTGTTTGGTGTTACCAATATTCATGTGTAGTCATTAAACATTTTTACGCCACATGTTTACTGTGCACTGTCATAGTTTTCAAGTATTACACAAGAATAAATAATGTACCTACAATCTACATTATCAAGTCATCCTGTGTTCAAATGTGTTAAATGATTTATAACAGAAATGCTTTTCCCTGCGCTGCCAGTTCTGATAGTCTGTAACTATATAATTTGCCCTAATTTGCCAAAAGGAACATCATACACAGTGTAACTTGAGTGCAACTTTGAAAGGTCATGTGTTAAAGTGGGTGTTTCTACCAGACCCTGGGGTAAATTTCTAAATTAAATATAATACACATTCTGAACATCTGTGAATTAGAGTTGAAGATCAAAACATATGCATGTATTACAGTATTAAGTTCATTCTTTTCTAATGTATAAATAAGACAGGTTTTTCAAAAGCTTGCAAGGAATTGTCCAATTTCAGAAGGTGTTTTAATGGGTTATTATAAAGGATTTGGTTCTTGACAGTTTTTGCCAAGTTTGTACAGTTGTATGACCTCTGTTGCCATGGATTGTGACCATTATTACATCTTAAAAGTGTTATATTTGACAAAATTACATTCATGAGTTACCTGCATTGTAGAAAACATTTATGTTCATACATTTGGGTACATGTTTTACAATAAATTATTATTGTTAAAGTGAAATCTTATGTCAGGAAAGTCTTGAATAATTTTCTGTGTAAATTTGACCCTATGAGGTAAATATCCCCATCTCTGCTTTCGAAAGTATGATTGTTTTAATTTCAGACGTGATGTTGTTTATTTGCATGTACATGTATGCTGTAAATATTGTATATTTATCTTGAAAGCAACCTGTGCTATGAAATCAGTAAAAGAGGATCTTTAAAGGTGAAGTTGAAAGTGTTAATTACTAAAGGCTTTGCATTCTAAGAAGAGTTTTGGTTTATAATAATTGGACATTTCATTGAAACCGTCCAATTCCTTAACCAGATTACTATCAAACCAAAAATAACTTGGAGTTTGTCTTGGCACAGCTGAACTATGATTACTTTTTAATAACTGAATTCCATGTAGAGTGTCAAAAGCAAAATATATTAATAGTAACTAGTATCCATTTGGATTGGATTACAGTCTGTATTTTAATTATTTATTTTGATCTAAAACAGAATTATTGGTTCACAAGTTAATAAATACTATTCAATGTAAAAACTACTTGAATGTTTCTGTATAAGGTAACTAAAAATAAATGATAATGAATTATGGTATTCACCTAGGCTAAATGGTTATACTGTAAGTGTCTCAGTGATGGCAAATTGACAGTTTTCAAGCTATTTCTAAGAATACTTTATGGCACAGCCTGGTGGTGATGTGCATGTTTATTGTAGATCAATTTGTCCTTTAGTACAGTTTGGATTTGTACCATTTCAGGTGTTTTTGAACTGATGCAAGTGTTCTAAACCAGTACAAGTTTCAAATAATTATTGAAATTATTACAGTACATATGGTATTAAGTTATAAAAAATGTAGTCAGTGATTGGGGTTAGGGTTAGATATACAATAGTTGTAATTATCTGGCAAAAAACTTGGGAACTTGTACATAACAATAAAACAATAAATTATTCCTCTGTGGCACAATTGGTAGAGAGCAGGACTCGGAAGAAAGAGTGAACGGGTTCAAACCCCTGGGTGGATAACAAGTTACTGTAGTTGATTCTAATAGAGTAGCTGCAGTGTGATGTAGAAGTAGTATACATGTATGTACAGTGCAGGGGGGAGTGAAAAAGGGGTAAACAGGAGTGTGGGGATGTGGGAATGACTAGAGTAGGGAAGGGGAAAAGTGTTAATCTTTTCCTGCATCGATCTGTAGCTGTTTGTTTAAAATAATTTTAATTACTTTAAAGGAAAAAAGTATAGCTTGTTATACCAGTTCAAGAAATTTTGTACTAGTTCAGAAAATAATGAACTGGGCAGATACAAAAACAAATTGCACCAATAGAAGGGGAAAATTAAACTACATTATTTATAATACTGTATACATACATGTACTACATTATTCCTTGACAGTATATATTAGCCTGTTGTCTCTTTGGCTCTAGTACATGTACTTCTATTTTAAGTATGTCCATGAAAATGTTATTAATAATAAGTTGTATATTCTTCTTTTGAACTGCTTGTAAATACTGTATTCATCAGCTAGTTTATTTGTACATCTGTCTAGTATATAATAAATTATTCTGTAATTTTACTTTATCAGTATTAAATTTGTTTTTGAGCTTATAGGTTAATTCTCCTATTAATATAGTATGTTTCTGGGAGGTAACTACATTCTCAACAGATATTATATATACACAGTACTTAATATATAATTATTCACAACAAAGCAATAATTTTTAATTGATGCTTTATTGAAAGTTAGCAGACATGAAACAGTGCCAGAAAGACACACTTGTCTAGTAGTACATGTACAACTAGTGTTTTCAAATAAGTAGGAAAAAAAATAATACTAATATTCAGTAGAACTACAGTAGAAAGTTGATAAGTCAGACTGCAGATAGTCTTGGGTTTCTGATTGTTTTCAGAAGACTACAGGTGTTTACCTTAAATAAATCATGTTTCTGGTTAAATGTGCTACCAGCAGACTTGTGCTGGAATTACTGTATAAAGTGAGGTCAGTGTGGTTTGTTTTCACTGCAACAACTGACTGCAAACTGAATATAGTAAGCTCATTCAATTTACTTGCCCTTAAAAAAAATTGTTTTACAAGCTCTTAAAATTATATTGTGAGTTTCCTTTTAAGCTTTGATAAAGAGAAAGCAGTTCAATCAGATATTAATCAATTAATGTAGCTACATATACTAAAGTCGAAGCAAAATTATTTGGCAGCCACAGCACAGTACACACATACCTAGTTTTACGTGTCTTATCACAACCTAATGGAAAAATATACATAACTTCCTGTTACCTCAACAGGAAGTTTGACCTGGATTTAATAAGTACTGGCTTGTACCCGCTTGATATGTAACTTGAACATTGTTTATTTTTATAGTCCAGCTCATGCATTATAAAATGGATTTATAACATCAAACTATAACCAGTATCTCTGTCACTTGTTTAAATGCAGCAGATCATGTTGACTTCAACTTTAAGTTTTCCTCCACATCAGTTGTGTAGTTATTAATGATTTGACCACCTGTACACATTTAAATATTTGGCTTTGTCAGAGCAGTAATGGTCTTTATCTGTGTCACTGGCAGGATTAAGGTAAGATTCATGCAAAAACAATAATTGTGATAACTAAAGGAAATATCACTTGACATAATGTAATCACAGTTCAGTGAACAGATGCCCTAAGGGCATTTGAGCAGTTTAATGCTTTGTTGGTTGTGTCATGGCATCATGGAGAAAGCTCTCACTGTTGGATAAAAGTCCAATTCAGAAGCAGCTTGAAGAAGTTCAAGTCCATTTAACGCACACCTTGACTAATTTGCTGCACTGCAGTCAACACCCATCTGCTTACCATGAGTTGTATTCACAAGGAGAAGCACATTTTGTAAGTTTACATGATCAGGAGCGTTAAATCTAGGTGTTGTTTTTGTGGTTTGAGATTTGAGAACAGGGCTTCAACTGTTGTGATCTGCTGTTATGGAGTATAGGTAAACAAACTGCATGCCTTCAGGGTAACCCACATTAACTAAGTTGTTTGCTATATAACATTTAATGAACAAAGATCTTCTTTTAGATCAGAATGTTTGAGAATTTATGGCAGAGATTTTCACCTGTTTTATAAATATTATAATTACAATAATTGTAGTTTCTTTCAAGAGCCTTCTTTGTCTAAAGTTGTTACATGTATGTGTGTGTGCACATGGTTCATTTTGTATAATTATATTTAGTGATGTATTAACTGCTCAGGTGGATATAAGGATTTTATCATGGGAACCCCTCCATCATTTAAATTGCATATTTCAATACATGATATGCTAAAGCTTAAATCAAAATCAACATATAATTATTATACATTTCCTCCTTTGATGTAGCAGATTTCATCCAACCACATGAAGCACCTTTGGCTGTAGACCTGCCATTGCAGGATTGCATCATTTTTCTTTTGTTTTTATTCTTGGTGGTCTGTCATAGATATGTTGTTTTGTTTTATTCACCCCAGACTGTAATTTACTTCACATGTTTTTACATGATAGGTTTATATATAAAGAAAGATTTGTTGAGACAGTTTCATGTAATTACTTTGTGGTGCTGAATAGTTAATGCTCCTATTTTTCATAAATTGTATAAGAACAATTGTCATGTCTGTGTGTTCTGTGTACTTGCAAGCTTGAAGATCAGTTTTTAAGCAGCTAAATCTGACTTGTAGGTCAAGTCTCTGGCAATTATAATGTACAATGTATTTTACTTCAAATCAGTGACTTCTTCAATGCATGTTTATTCAAGATTCACTGGCAGTGTTTTTCCACATTATTTTGTTTTATAATGCTGAACAGAGTTGTTTCAAATACAGGTGTATCAACAGTCATGTGACTGTTAGTACTGTATAATTATACATCTTCGTAATTATCAGCTATATAACATTTAGACATGTTAAGCACATACATGCAGTCCTTTGATTGAGATTTCCATTTAAGGCAGTTCAAAGGGTCAACTTTCTGTGAACATTAATGTTCTAAAACAGATTATACAATGTAATAATGTAAACAAATGGCAAATAAATGAATACTGTATACTGAATTAATGTTCCATAAATCCCAATTGAACACCATGCATTGAAATGCTCAAATTCCAAAATTCAAGACAATACACGTATCTTTAACTGTCCGAAACTTTGAAAGCAGTTAGAATTTTTAACTTTAGGATTGCTTTGGTTGGATACAAGGTCACTAGTACTGTCACATAACCTCTTGGGAGGACATTTACAGTTATTACTCTATATTGCGTGTATGAACAGTAGGTCACACCATTTTATAGTTTTTGTTTACTTTTACAAATCCACTGGTCTTTTTTGCTGAAATGCAAAAAAAAAAAGGATTCTCAATGGAAGAAAAATTGAAGCAATAAAATGAAATTAATGTAACTTGTATTCAAAGAGATGTATAAGTACTGGTTTGATTTATGAAGAATGTTTTAATTAAAAAATTGTTTTAAAAGTACTGTATTTATCCATATATAACTTTGCTTTCAAAACTGAGGTGTGCATTACTGGTAATTACACACAGAACCTTTTCTTTTTTTATGAAATAATAAATTTGTGTATTTAACAAAAAAACACAAAGTGCAACAATGCACAGTTTTTTGTTGCAAACTTAAAATTCCAATACAGTTATAAAATGAATGTATCATGACAGGACAAAAACATTGCCTACTGTAGATTCAGCTTCATCTATCCCTTCAGTCCATGGCCATGGATATACTATTACTGTATTTGAGTTTGAATCATGTGCAGTCAAGAATCACAGAGTCTCCCAGGTTTTCAATGGCGATCTTAAGGTTTTCTCGAGTGTTCAGATGTCAAAATAATATTCTTTTAATAGCAGGCTTTGTACCGGTACATAGAGCTTCGATCTACTCATTTGTTTTCTGGTTTCTTGCATAAATGCATGTACAGTAGATCAACTTGAATGAGAAAAAAGATCGAATAAACACTCCCCGCCAGTTTGTTCCAAGCCTTGAATTCATTAAAATAATGTTACAGGTGTCAAAGTGGATCATGTTCGATTGTACTGTGCACAGTAAACAGCAGGAAGAAAATGAAGATATCGAAAAATGTCTCCCTGAACAGTAGAACATTCAAAGAAATTGCACAAACACAAATAAATAATTTTATCATGCTAGTAGAG
>JAOBYE010149110.1:0-18500 GCA_025403585.1 Parazoanthus swiftii | reverse complement strand
TGCGAAGATCTTTCATTTGCTTAAAATGTATATCCGCAGTACAAATATATGATTTTCATATATTCATTTCATACAAGGTATTTACAATTTATAATTTTTTTTTGAAAACAGGCTTTTTGTGGTATTTCAATAATAGTGCGTGTTGGTTACCTAAATTTTAATCTTGTTTGTTTTCTGTTTTCCATTAACATGCATATGGCGCTTTAAGTTCTCTTTACAATCAGGAGTTCAGAGGTTTATTGTGCCCACATTGTTTACAATCAATTAAAACAAAATAAAAAATACAATATAATTAGTGGGTGCAGCCACTTTCTCAGTCATGCGCAGAGCAAAGAAACGGTTTTGTTGGATGGTCACAACCCCCGTTTGCATCATTCTGTGACATACCGTATTTAAAGTTTTGTCTTTTAACTTCTTTCGAAAACAATCGATCTTGTTTCTTTCTTAACATCATTTACCATGTTTCAAATACGTGTAGCCCGCCAACCGAAGCGCTAAAGTTGCCCTGCGCATGATTGAGAAAGTGGCTTATAAAGTAACGGACGTCCCTTGCACCCGGCGAAAATGAAAATATATTTCACTTAAATTCAAAGATAGCTTTTTTTTTATAGTCAGACTAAATGTATCGAAATGTGCAAGAAATAGACTTGAGAAAAAATTAGAAAGAGTTTTCTTAGCTTTTGTCATCTCAATCAAATGAAAATAGATGAGTTTTATGTTTTCTTTTAAAGCTTGCGAGAGATACACTGTTCCTTATTTCAAGGGGAAGATTGTTCCAAACTTTAGCGGATGCATGTTTAACGTTAAAGTTACCATAGTTCAATTTTGGTTTTGGTAGAAAAAGATTGCCTTTACTGTTGGAACGGGTACCGTATATCTGTGGTCGGTTTTGTGAAAATCATTTACTACATATAATTATCAGGAATCAGATGATTAATTTGTTTGTAGACCTCTGCTTTCAGATGGTCAAGTTTTGGCTATTGTTATTTTCAATGATCCATTACTTACTCAAAGAGCAGATACATATAGGTGCTTGACCTATAATAGCGGCGCTGCTGCTGTTTCTATGCAACTTTGTTTCAACAAAACACTTTTCAATTTGCAAATTTGAGAAATGAACAAGGAGCTTTCTGGTTTACAGACAAAGAACGAAATTAATTTCTAAACATAATGAATCGATCAAATCGAAGCTTAAACACCCCCCGGGCATTTGACCAACTTTCATGCCTGCGGGGGCGGGAATTTGACACCAAGATGTGTCCCAGGGGTTGGATATTTAAACGTAAGGGAGGGAGAGGTTTGGGCATTTGAACAAAACCGAAATACCTGATCGAACGATACATAGTTCCCACAGTGAACTCGCATGACATAAATCAAAGCATTTCTGGCTGCACAAGACACCTAACTTATGTTTTGTCCTTAGAAGCCGTGATTGTAAGAAACTAGATAATATAAAGATTTATCTTGCTTTATACATACTTTAATAGTTGCATTTATGAACGTTTATAAAATAAAAATTTACAATGAATCATCACATGGCAGTTCGGTTTTGTAAAGTACAAAGAAACGAGAAATCAATGCATTTTTTAAATTTCAGTCCCGGGGGTGGGGGCATTTGATCACAAATCCATCATAAATGGTGCGGCATTTGATCGGCAATCTTGTCCCGGGGGTTGATGAATTTGACCAAAAAAATTTCAAAAGTTCAAATGCCCGGGGTTGCCCTGGGGGGGATGTTTAAGCTTCGATTTGATCGATGCATAACATAAGCAAATATTACCTGGGAGATCATAAGTGAACGTGAGCAAACCCTGTGATGGAAATTTAACCCTCTTAAGTGAGATAAACAACTTACCTGCTTTGCTCTTGTGATGTACACCGTGACGCTGCTTAGGTTGGTCCGTCTCATGAGCGGGAACAGGGCTCGAAGCGCCAGTGTTGGCGTCTGTGGTGCTGTCCTCTACTCGGGTAACTTCGGACTTGCCGTAGGGATGCATGTGCATCATATTCTGATGCATCATATACATTGGGTAGTGGTGGACATAGTGCGAGTGATGAACCAGGAATTGTGGCCCATGGTGAAACACTATGGGCGGCCTGTGGATTATGAACGGATGCGGATGGACCACGTAAGGCATACGATGGATAACATAGGGATGCCTGTGGATTACGAGTGGCGGTCTGTGCATGATGATTGGCGGACGATGGATCAGGACGGGGTGTCTGTGGATAATAATTGGCGGTCGATGCACTAGTATTGGTGGACGGTGAAAAACTAATGGATGTCTGTGCATAATTAAAGGTGGCCTGTGAACCATGATAGAAGCAGGATGTATCACGTGACTTGGGGGATGCCAGATAATTGGCGGCCGATGCACAACAGTATAGGTTTTTTTGGCCGCATGATCTGTTTTGCTTTTCTGCTTTTTCCGAGAGTAATCCTTAACGTCCTTTTGGGACTCGTCAGCATAATGGGCGTCCCAAGGATCTGCAGTTGCTCTTTGAATACGATAACCCGCTCCCACAGGCCTCCCTTGTTCGGTGTCGTGGTGATAATTCATCAAAGAGTCGTGAATGGCCCTCTGAATTCTCCTACCCGCTCCAACAGGAAAACTGCCTGCATCGGTGTGATGTGAAATTTCAGAAGCAAAGGCAGCCCATGGATCGCGTATAGCACGCTGGGTTCGAGCCCCCGCACCTAATGAGCTGTGTGAGTCAAAGCTAGATTGGGTTGTGTCTTCCATCACCGCCAAATGTGGCATACTTTCTTCCTGCAAAGGCGTCAGCTGGTCATTGGCTGCTCTCTGGATTCGTTGCCTGGCACCGATTGGTTGCTTTATTTTGACGTCTGGATTATTTTCTTTAAACGACTGCCATGGATCAGACGCTTCCCTGATAATTCTTTGTGCTGCTCCTACTGGCCCTTGTAGCTTAACCTCAGGGTTATTACCTTGAAATGATAACCACGGGTCGCTTACCTGTCTTGCTATCCTTAGTCCTGCTCCCATCGGAGTCCTAATCTTTGGATTTTCGTGTAAAAAGTCACTCACTGGATCTTCTATAGCACGCAGTATGCGGGATTTTGCTCCTATGGAATATTTTGTTTGGTTCGCGAAGTGGGTAGCATTTTGGTGGTTATTTTTGTGTTTTATTTTGTTACGTTTGTCGCTCGGCACACCGGACTTCGCGAAGGCTCCTGTCCCAAAGCCGTGCATAAACATGGACTCCTGTGGTACACCGTGATATGTGGCCACGTGGTCAATATGGGAAGTATATGGCACGGCTACCGCCTTTGTGACCCAGGTGTCATGTGACTGTAGCACAGGTTGATGGACTACAGGTGGGGGCTGATGGAACACAATCGAAGGTTGGTGATAGACAATGGCCGGCCTGTGGACAACTACAGGGGGCTGGTGGTACACTATAGGCGCCCTGTACATAACAATGGGAGGCCTGTGTACTACAATGTCCGGTCGGTGATAAACCTCGGGAGGAGGATGATAGATAATTGGCGGCCTGTGAATCACAACAGAGTTCTTTTTACTCGATTTCTGTATCTTTTCGGTTTGCTTGTGATAAAGAATATTGTCTTTCTTAGAGCCTGTTTCAGATTGACTTTCTTCCTTTTTGTTTTCAGGTTCAGTATCATTGCTCGTTTCTAAACCGTCACCGGAGATGTTATCAAAATATTCCCCAGAGGAGTCCCCAGAGGAATATCCTGAAAAGTCGCCTGAGAAGTCATGTGACTCATTGTGTGAGTTAACTGTTTCAGCTGCAGCGTCTTTCACTTTCTCTACAGTATTTCTCGCTCTACCTTGCTCGGTTTTGCTTTTCGACTTTGGAACTCCTGATTTCCCGTAAGCAAGGAAGTGGAGCCCACCATGCCCGTGGTAATAGGCATGCGGTATATGAGCGACAGTTGCCCAGGGTTGGATCATGGAACTGTGAAGCCCGTAGACTGGCCGGGGCATCCATGTGTCATGTGACTTGAAAATTGGCTGGTGAATAACAGGTTTCGGCTGATGAAATATTAGGGGTGGTTGGTGATAAACAATAGCCGGTCGGTGTACGATAACAGGTGCCTGGTGGTAAACTATTGGGGCGCGATGAACCATAATCGCCGGTCTGTGAACAATTATATCAGGGCGATGAAAAATTTCCGGCGGAGGATGATAGATAACCGGCGGTCGTTTTACAATTACTGCGTGTTTCTTTCCACCCTTTTCAGTTTTGCTTTTCTCCTTCTTCAATTTAGATTTCTTGGAAGCTTTGTTATAGTGTTTATTGGATTTGTTGATTTGGTTTCTGGGCGCCGCATTTTCCTCGGCTAACTTTCTGGCTTTAGGAACCTGAAAGAAGAGTCCTTTCAGTTAAACGTACAAATGAAGCGCGCCCGTGCGGAGAACTCACCAAAGAAAATGTATTCGCCCGTCTACGGATGTTACTATAACCGGAAACGGGGAACGGTCAATATGGGTCTGGAGGTGTGGGAATCTAATAGTGTCTAAGGCTTTAGACTACAGGCAACGATAATACAATTGTTCTATTTCTTAGTTCATATAGTTTTTTATGCTTTTGCTGCTAGAATGCTAGAGTGCAGCCTTTTTGTGTTTTCTAAATCGTGAAGTCAACGCTACAAACTGCTTTGGCTGAATCCTGATTTTTTTGTCAAACATTTTGGGTGAAGACAAGTCGCTCGTGCAGTTCCGAGTTTGTAATTTTAAAACAGTAACTAATACTCCCAAAGCAATATGTCCCCATTTTTTCACTTATGTTCTTTTTAAATAAAACAACTCATGTTTAATATACTTATTAAAATTCAAAACTAGAACCAATTCAAATGGCGCCTTTTGCGTCTTCCAAATCTTGTTGTTTAAGACAGACTATTTGGAGTTATGTTTATTGCTAAATTCCAACCGGCTTTAAACGAACAAATATATTCATTTCACACTATGTTTGTTTTTGCAAAAGAGTAATATTACTAAATACAGAATCGAACAATATCTTCGTTTTGGCGAAGATGAATTTACCTTACGGTTACAGCCTTGTGTATTTTATCATGGAGTATTCTATTTTAGTATTATAGTTTTATCCCATGTTTTGTATCACGTGTTTAATGTTTCAGCCATCCGCCTGAACACACATTTCTCAATGTACAGTAATATACTGTGTCGGTGTTTCGTAGCTTAATATATGCAAAAAAGCCTCATTATTACTTCGTCAATTATTCTCCCTTTTCAACGAATGCCTGAGCTACCTCAGGCAGTTTCTACGGGAGTGAAAAGAATATCTGATTAGGCTCGGGAGAACGTTATGAAAGTTACTAATGTCAATTGAACCTTGCAAATTCACTAGGACACAAAGCAAGTGTTTGCCGAATATTGTCTTGTATACATTCTTTCAAGGCTGAAAGGCATAAGCTGGACGTACATCACACTCAATCTTTACCACTTCAAGAAACTGCCTAACATGGTGAATACAGGTATGACTGTCGGTGGAATGGCGTTTTCAAACTCTAGCATTGGAAACGAAACACAAAGAGCTGAGACTCGCTCGCTATTTCTGTTGACGATACTTGGACCTATTGTGTTTCTCATCGTTTTGGTCTATGCCATGGCTTCGATCCCGAGTGCTTTTTTCAGACGAATCGTTCAATTTCGACGATCTCCCGTTGAGCACAATATTGAAGTCAAGAGTGGAGTTTACAGACACGAAATCGCTTAAATAACGTAATGAAGATGTTACAAGAATTACAAGAACTTACTCTTCATCCTAGAAATGTATCTGATTCTAAGGATGATCAAAGACTGATGCTCGTCCGACGCTACTGCTAAATGACTTCAGTTCAATCAGGGTGTTCTCTTTAATCCGATAGGAATTGTTGGATCAACACGCGAACAACGACAAGGATGTCGGAAAACAACGGAGAATACAATTTGATATACGCGAGAATGCGTCGCCTGTCCACTTCATCACCTTCAGAAATACGGCAAGAAAAGCACAATTTCGGCATTTGTTGAAAACGCGAACGTGAATAAGATTATAAGAAACAGGTTATGATTAGAAAATACTTATCGTTTTTCTCGCCTTTGGGCTGATATTCATAAACAGATAACTTGTAGATTCAGTACCCAGAAAGACAATAATAATAATAATTGCAAACTTCCTTGTACACCCGGCCAAAGTTACTATGGAGAAATTGGTGGTGATATGTGACTGAATGTTTGCTGTTTATTTGCCCTGTCACAAACTCGTTTACATGTTTGCATACGTCAATATGAAATTTTCCCAAGATCCACAAGTGCAAGATTTTGTATATGGTTTATTATTTTATAAAAAAAGATAGTTACGTGTTTGTTTCGATTCCGATTTTCTTTTTTTTCCCACCGGAACATGGTTTTCGGCGATCATGTTATTTGTTAGTTGCTGACTGTCAAAACATGATCAAAATTTATTTTCTGACCGTGGCCAAGATTTCTTCGATTCTTACTGACACTCATCTTAAGTAGCAATGGAGGCGCTAAGTTTCAGGATGAACGCGCTCACTGGTTGTTTAAGAATGAGTCATAAAGTGAAGCAAATCAATCGAGGGATGCCACATATTTATATTATTATCTTTATCATTACTTATTGTATATTGGAAACCTAAATCTAATATTTATAGCTTTAAACTTTTAGCGTTAATTGCATATTTAGGTCCTATGTTTAGTGTCTTTAGTGTTTGTAGTTTCAAAATATAAGAGGTATTAAATCTTACTTAGACTAGAATAAGCTTAATAATTTTAGCCTACTTTGAATTGATGTATTTTAACAATTATTCCACAAACGCGCGTTGGATATGAGCTTTTAGATAGCGGACGAGGTGCGGAGCATCAATAACAGGCCTTGTGCAGCTGGAGGTCACGTAGTACAAAACACGCCAAATTGTAGGGAAAAAGAATGTCCAAGATTCCACAGTTAACTAGAAAAGTGTGTATATTTTCTTTGTTTTACATTTCCCAGTGGAGTCTAGCACAATCTTTTGCCCTTCAGTTTAGCATTTTTATACCACGTGACCTCTAGCTGCACAAAGCCTACTGTCTTATAAAGTACCAAACACTAGACAAAATTTATCGAATTTTTCATTTACCCGACTCGAGCTTTCGGCCATTTTGAGGGAAAATATTCCGTGATAAATTGTCAGTTTCCATATTTGGACAAACCACAGGATACAGGATTTAGACCTTGAGTAGAGAGCCAATCGGATTATCAGAAATTCAATATCCAGTGTTTGATATTTAATAGTGATAGATATTTAGACTTGTAGATTCAAACGTTTGTAACTTAAAATTATTATAGTCAAACTTAATTAAGAATGAAATTAATGTGAGAGCCAAACAGTGGATATTATCAATAAACCATTATCTTTATCATTACTTTAGTTTACTTGTTTATCTTTTGAGGACAGATTAAGATGCTTATTTAAGCCTTCATTCTAATTTTCGATAGCATTGCTTCAGTTTGTTATCATTCTGCACACGAAACTTCCCCAAGGTTTTCTTCAACCTGGTTTTTATTTCCTTCCTGTTCTCTTACCAGATGCACGAAAAAATGCGATTAACAAGTTGGAAGAGCTTTTTATACAAATGTATGTGTTTATTTTTTCCATTTTGTTGAAAACAGCCTAAAGAGTAAACCGGCTTTGATGACTTTGATGGATGTCTTTTCTACTAATTGTTTCTTGGTCTTTACTAACAATAATATTTTTGAAGTTCCAGAAAGATTGTGCTTAGAAAGAAGCAAAAAGATTAAAAGCGAGACGAATTAACAAATCTGAGCTCGTGTTGATTTCTTTTTACTAGATCACCTTTCCCCCCTCTAAAAAGCCTCAGCGAGATTTTTTAACAAAGTCTAACAAGTTCGGCCACAATGCATTATCATTTTTTCGTTATTAAAACAATAAAAAGAAACTTGACGTACGTCTTTACTGTTTAATAGTACCATGACAATTTCTTTAATGCTTTCTTACCTTAGATTTTTCCCACGCATGACCTCCAAAAGCGTGGTGACCCCAATCGTGACCCCATCCATACGAGGGAGGTACCCCAACATACGTTGCGTGATGGAACATTTTCGACCCCTGCAGTCGTAGCACGGGTCTCGTGACCCAAGTATCATGCGATTTTACGATCGGCTGATTAACCACGGGAGGTGGTTGGTGGAAGACGATTGATGGCTGATGATAGACTATGGCCGGTCTGTGGACAACCACAGGAGGCTGATGATAGACCAAATTTGCTCGATGGACCATTATGGGAGCCCTGTGCACTACAATATCAGGTCGGTGGTATATCTCAGGGGGAGGATGATAGATAATCGGCGGCCTGCGAATGATGACGTTGTTTTTCTTGCCCGCTTTCTCAGTGGAGTCTTCTTTTACACCTGTATTTGTTGATGATTTTTTTGAACCTGCAAAAAAGAGTATTTGCGACTAAGTTAAAAAGAGGTTTTTACAACTTCCAATGTTGTTCAAATTAGGCGAATTTGGGGACTAAAATAGGGGTCGACCATTTGATTTCAAGGACGTGGGGTATACGGATGATTTGCTTATAAATTGGCCGCGATTTGTTTGACCGTTTCTTCATACTTTTCTTTAGGTTTCGATGCGTGGAAATATTTTTTTGTCTGAATTACTTTAACAACATGACTCGTGAACTATCAACGGTCCTCTCATGGGTTGTGATTAGACGTGGGGGGGGGGGGGGGGGGAGAGAATAGGGAATAGGTGATAAAACCTGTTACTCTCACTACCACCGTGGAAACTTTGAACGACTCCTAACTCGGGGGATAAACTCACCTGTTTTCGACTTGCTATCACTTTGCTTTCCTTTGTGTGGTATTCCCGACCGCTTGCCAAATGCAGGCGGAGTGTGAAACAATGGACTGCCGTAATTAGTGACCATATTCGGAACTCCAACATAATGACCAAAATCGCGGACAATGGAGCCGTGATGTGTTGCATAAAACGATGGGTGTAACTGAAAAAATAATAGAAAAACTCGTTACATTAAATTAAAAGACGTATTCAGACGTAGGCTGTAACGTGAGAGGAAATTCCTCAGTAGAGCTAGAAATTTCTAAAAACGAATTTCAAAGAAAGAACGAAAACTCTTTAACTTCTCTCGGTTACTTTCAAGCTTCAATAGGGCTTGATTGCCCACGATTCTTAATGAATGTTCTGCTTTTCCACTTTCTTCCATTGAAAAGCGACGAGACAAATTTTTTCCGGGACGGAAAGAAACTGTTAAAACTGAGATCTGATTTGTACGCACATATCGCAAGTAGCTATAAACTCAACAGTAAAGACTGTTCTACCTTTTCCTTGTTATTTTTCCCAGCAGTTTTCATAACTTTTGAAGAAATCCGACTCATGTTACACGCATATTCATTACTGATGTATTGATCTCTCTATCCAGTTAATGGCTTTTCATAACAAATTAACAAGGATATACTAGTGTTTAAAAGCCTTAAAACATAGAAAACAAGCTAAATTCTAATTTAAAAACTACTGTATTGAAAAACTACCTAATGTTTTTGAAAAAGCTAAAGTTGTAAAGTTGTAAAGTTAAAAATTGACTTCAAGAAGAAAGGTCCTCAAGTCTCTCGATAATGTTCGGGCAGACTTGTACGCTGGGATGCGAAATTGTCTACTAACATTGTATGCCACTAATACTACTGGTACACATTTAGAGAGAAAAGTAACCATTGAGCGGATTTTTATGGATATACTATTTAACATACTTGTTTAGCTGAGCAACAAAGCAAATAACTTACTGTGAACGAGTCGTGCGAGTACAAAAGCGGCTGACTGACAGCTGGGGGTGGCTGGTGGAAGACGATTGGTGGCTGATGATACACGACCGCTGGCCTGTGAACAATGACTGGAGGTTGGTGATAAATTATTGGTGGGCGGTGAATTACCAAAGGTGGTCTGTGAACAACAATATCCGGTCGGTGATATATCTCTGGTGGGGGATGGTAAATGATCGGTGGTCTGTTAACAACTACATCTTTCTTCTTTTTCCTAGTTTCTTCGTTGTTGCTGTGAGGTTTAGAAATCGGGTTCCATATATGGTGAAGGTATTTATCATAGTCGTCTAGGCTGTCACGTTTAGACGGATTTAATTCATATTTGTCTGAATAAGTTAACTTTTCCTTGGCGTTTCTTGGAGAAGTAATGAAACTGTATTCGTCATCAATGTCACGTTTTGACGGATGTAGTTCATCTTTATCTGAGTAAGTCAACTTTTCCTTGGCGCTTTTGGGAGAAGTAATGAAACTATATTCATCATGAATATCACGCTTTCTTCTTGGTGCCCAGAGGTGGCCCAAATAAGTAAGATAGTCAGCATAGGCTTCCCGTTTTGCGCGTTTGATGTGTTTAGTTTTCCCACCATTAGCAGACTTGCGTGGGATTCTGTGTTTTCGGTAGCTGCAGTGTGGACCATGGCATTGGAAACCATTAAAGGCCCCTCCGTATATGTGGTCAGGTATCCCAAAGTACGTGTGACTGTGTGACATGGTTGATGTTGTGTGCACCATCTGCGGTCGTGTGACCCAGGTGTCATGTGATTGGAGCACAGGTTGGTGAACGACTGGAGGAGGCTGGTGAAACACAATCTCCGGCTGGTGATAGATAATAGCCGGTCGGTGCACCACTACCGGGGGTTGGTGATAGACGATTGGAGGTCTGTGTAGCATGATTGGCGCACGATGAACTACGATGTCGGGCCGATGATAAATCTCGGGCGGTGGGTGATAGATAATTGGGGGACGATGAATTACAATCGAGTTTTTCTTTGAACCACTTACATTCTTCGACTTCTGCTGGTGCAGTTTTGATTTCTTTGTCTGAAATCTGTGGTTGCGGTTTTCTGCACTTCGTTTGTTGAGCCTCTTCTTGAAGTGCGACTTTTTGTGTCGTTTGGCATTGTTTGGGTGCTTGTTAACCAGTTCCTGCCATATTTTAAGACGAGAGACGTGTGATACAGTATTTGCTACCGTTCCATCATGACGATGGTATGGTTTTGTATGCTTGTGACCATCGAACTTACTCTCTTTCTGAGTGGCTCCTCGCTGTTTCGAATCCAGTTTATCATTTGAAAATGGTTTTGCCATACTGTTGCTTTTCCTCCGCTTTCCCAGCTGGATGTTAGTTTTCTTGACAGGACGCGAAGTCTCATGAATAAAACTTGGCACGTTTCGTTTCATGCCTCCCATGATTCCATTGCTCATCCCAACCATCCTATCATCCATTCCTCCAAACTGTTCACCCGTTTCTCCCATTCTCCCAGTCATTCCTCCAATCAGACCGTTCATCCCTCCCATTCCATTACTAATTTTCTCCATTTCTTCATTCATTCCTCCCATTTGTGCAAAACTGCCCATATCACTCCCTCCTGCGAATCCATTCATCTCGCCGTTAATATTTCCCATAATTCCTGGCGGTGGATACCCGTTGACGTTAATGGGTGGGGGCTCGGGGGTTACTATATTCTGTCTTGTCACAGCGGGAGAATCCTCCAGTACTTGATTCCTCGGCATATAACCCTGCGGTATTGGACCCTCGGGCATAGAATTCGCTGACATCGGAAGTCCCGACATAAATCCCCCGGGCATTGGACCCTCTGACATAAATCCCTGCGGCATTGGACCTCCAGGCATTGGATAAGCAGACTGAGGAGGGAACGACATGGCAGGAGGAGCAAAGGGCCTAAAAGGGTAGTCAAACCCCCGGCGATAAGGATTCATTGATCTTGTAAATGGCTCAAGGCGGCGCCTATAGAGGTCAGGTGAGTAAGCCATATACGGGTCGAAGAAATGGTGTCTGCGCCTAAAATACATGGGAAGACATGAAGTATTTCATAACTTATGTTGAGAAAACATGATAAAGTTTGCTAGCTGACACTATTTCTTCCATATATTCCTCTCTACAGCAAATCTGATAGGTTATTTTTCCGTGTAGAGTATTTAAATGTGCATCACGCTTTATATTTTCAATAATTATAACGGATGTGGCTTGTGATATGTATTAACTGAGTCGCGAATTTGGCAATACGAATGTCTAATCTGGGCATCAACACAGAGGGGCTAAAATAATTGTTTTTTGTAATCGAGTCAAATGAGTAAAACCTGCAAAACAATTGATTTGAAACAAAGAGAAAAGCAAGTAAACTCGTTCCCTTCAAAGTACAAGCTCTCTCGACCGCGAAAGTTTTGAAAAAGAAAACACATTTTCATTGAAATAACCAGTTAGCTCGAAGTTTTCTTTTGTGTTTTGAAAACTGTGGATAAACAGATACTTTATAACAACAGCCAGTAAGACAAAGAGACAGAATCACTTTTTTGAAGTCAAAGCCTTTCCAACTTTTTACGTTTAAGTTCAGATTGAACGTTTTAACGTTCAATTACAATAAGAACCCAGCGTAGAAGACGAACCAGCAAATTAAGAACAGAAGGTTCTTTGGAGAGTCAATTTGAAAGTTCCTGCCCAGCAAGTTCAAAACCATTTTTTTGGCTTTCGCCAATGCAAATTTGTACTCATTCCAGTTCCTTGTGTGAGAAAACATAACAACACAACACAATACGAAACGATATGTACGATACAATGCGAAACAATATAATACAATTTGCTTGTTAAGTACTATTTTCTACTATAACTTTTGATGCGTATTTTATCAAATGGCAATAACGACATTTTTAATATTATCATTATTACTATTATTTTGAATTTTAAGAAAATAAAGAAGAGTGGAACCCGATGAGGGCAGGTGGAGCGGTAAGGGAAGGGAATGGGGTGGAGAGCCGTATAACTTACAGTGTTAGTAGAACTAGAGGTATCGTGCAGTAATAAACTCACCGCCGTGACTACCCAACCAACCCAGATAGTATGCGCACCTGTAGTGATGGTACCAGTGTGGTCTGAAGTGACGGCGGTACGGCATCTCGTCATAGAAGTAGCGATGCCTGCGCGGCATCCAGCTGCGTTGATATCCGCCGTAAGGACCGCCATAGTGCCTCCTAAGGTGGTGCCTTCGGTACGGAAAGCTCCTCCTGAAGCCTGGTAACCAATGATGATGCCAGGGGTGATGGTACGTTGGTGCGAAGGGCACGACTGCCGGTGGGGGATGGGCACCGGGTCTCGAGACTACCTGAAGGGAGGCCGGTTTAGCTTTGACCTTGACTCCTGCGGAGTTGGCATTGATTTCTAAGTCCGCCGATTTATCGTCGACCTGAAAATGACCGATCTCTGGGCCAACAGAGTTTTCTGACGAAGATTCCGCGTTTTTTTCTCTGACGACGGGGCGCTCGTCTGAATATGGCGGTTTTTGAGTGGTAACAATCTCTCTCCCACTGTTTCCAACTATATCCTTGACAGGCTCAGACTGAGTAACGGGTGTGGAGTTCTCTCGGTGTTTCTCGTTGTCCCGGTTAGGACGTGACTGTTGTGCTTGGTTAATTGATGGCGAAGTTGGCGCCAGTTGTGTATTTTTTGACACATTATCCGTCTGCGACTGATCATTTTTAGCCTCCCCCTGTACAGTTTTTTCCTGAAAATTTACAGTGGCAGTTTGGATGCTGGCTCTGTTCTTGTCACTTTTAATCTGATTCTCCTTTGAATCAGCTTCTTCATGCTTATCATCGTGCACGACTGGAGTAGGCTCGGCATTTGAAAGCTCTGAAACCTTGCCATTAGAGTTAATACTTAAGGTTTTGGCATTGGGGTTTTCCGTAGTGCTGCTTGCAGCAACCGCTTTATCTCCTTGTTTTTGATTTCCCAAAGAGTTTTCACCGTTCACTTCTTTCTGTTTCCTTTCAGTTATGACGCCATTAGTCACTTGCTGAGCAGTTGAATTAGACGTTGACGAAAAGAGAGAAGAGTGTTCAGAAGGATCCTGCGAAGTTGTGCCATGATTGTTCGACTCTACAGAATCGCCACTAACTTGCGAGGCAACTTTTGATCGTACATTACTGTCACCTGCATCATCGCTGTGTGAAGAAATCGTAGCGTCCGACAGCGGAGCAATTGGCGTCTCAATACCTGTCCTTTTATCATTATCATTTACTCTCCAATCTTCTCCATCAAAAGGATCATCGGAGGATTCCGTTGTGCTTCTCTTGAAGTTTTTGTGACCGTAATCCTTTAAACTCATATATCTTGTCCATTGTTCATTATTTTCTGTTTCAATTGTTCCTGTTTGTTTATGGTCAACAATAGTTTGTTGAGTAAAAGGCTTCGCTTGTACAGTAAGTTGTTGTTGTTGCTGTTGTGGTGGTATGAGAAATGAAAACAAACAGGCCAACGTCTTAAAATACGCTGGCGTAAAACGCCCAAACATTTTCGAACGTTTTCAGTTCATCGGGCTCCGATGAAAAAATGGAGTCGAAGATTTCTAGCCATGATTTGATTATTACATCACGGAAAAGAGCAGGCAAGGGTTAATGATCAGCGGAGCAATGACATAAGAGAGGAAGAATTTATATTTTATTTCGTTGGCTGAGCTAATATATCTTCACGTGGCGTGAATCGAACGACCGAAGCGTATAATTGAAATTAAATAGAGCGACCGGTTATTTATAGTTAGACAAACAAATCTCGCGATGTGATTGGCTGATTTCGCTTCTCGCTGTTAATGCAAACAGGTTCTTTGTTTGTTAATTGCGGGTGCGAATATAAGAGTTACTGAGGTAAATAAGAGAAGTGAAGAAACCTTTTTAATCGTTTGAAGGTAAAAGCAATCTTTATCTGAACGATGCTACTTACTGTGCATTTGTAACACAGCTGTTCAAGTAACTCAAAGATGACGCCGCAGTTGAAACTGCAGGTTTTGGAACCATTTCCTCATTGCATCGTGTTTTTTGAGTTTGACGGCGAATGTTGTCACCTACAACTTGCGAGACAAGGTGGCTGTTCTTCTGTTGTCATGGAGACAGAACTGCTCAGTTGGTCTATGCTTGTGAAAATTATCATCAGTGCAAAATTACAAGTGTGCCGAAGGAAATCTGTTTTATATTATTTTGAAAAACAGAAGCATTGAAAAACTAGAGTTTAGTCTAAACAGCGATCTTGTTTTAAAAACAAGAGCTGTTGAATGTATTAAATATGAGAAACTTATGAATTAAGGATAGTTTTGCAAAAAAGGTCAGACTACCAACAGGTTAAAAGGGAACAGCTTCACTACAGTTTTGATACGTATCTCAACGAAGTTTCAAACAAAATGGCATCAACGTATAAAACATAGTGCTTTAAATCAGTAGGCGTTAATAGTTACGGTGAACTGATCTTGGATAACAGTTGTATTTAAGTAGAAATGTCTAAAGTTCATGTCAGTCAAAACGTATTCAGCGTGGATGTTGTTTGTAACATCTGACTAATGAATAAAGAAATCAACTAACTGTGTTATCGTAGCTAAAATAATTTTTCTAATTTGCTTCGAATATCATACATCAGTGTTACCCCTAAAGAAACTCTGGTTTATACGTTGGTCGATCTATCATTTACTTGATCATTTTAACTATTGTTTCATTTCTTATTAAGTTTTAGCATTTTATAAATTTTGTTGACAATTGAACCATTGAAAATAATATTATATCAATGATAACTGTTATAATTCAATCATACTAATGTATATCCAACAAAATGATTGGAACCCTTACCTTTTTCAGAGACTGTGCTTCCAAAATAAATAAAGTGTGCATTGTATCGCAATGTCTCAATAAATACAAACTTTGAATTGTGAAAAAGTATTCTAACTCGCTCATGTAGTAAATGGAATGGAGCTATCGCCCATTAAGAAAACACAGGTCAATTTAGATTTCCTCATTTCAAAAAGCAAGTATTTATTTAAAGAAATCAATTAACGCAAGTAATTTACTGGCTACTGCTTATGGCAGTCAATATCTTTCTTATATATACTTTATTATAACATCGTTTTAGTTAACTTGAGCTTTTAGATTTTGCAACGGTTAAGTGTTGGTGTAGAAATTAGTAACGGATGAAGTTAAAGGCAAAAGCATACTAATTAAGATAAAGCGATTCAGAAATAGGGTTATTATGATATAACCAGCTTCATTCAATACTAGAATTTTATTCAGTTCTTGTAAAAAGGGAGAAGCAGGACTCAAATGAAACAATTTTGAAACTCTTTGTTTTTATTTTCTTTTGTTCATTGTATTTCAAAATCCAGTGATGGAACCAAAGCAAGGTATTTTGAAGAGTTAGCTATCATTTGGAACTCATTCCTGATTAGCTCAGATAGGTTTGTACCGCGCTGTGTTGATAAGATTTCATACGTTTTGTAAGAAACGATTGAGTAATAGACGGACAAAAGCTGTTTATATAATAAACTTTATTGCTAGTCTGTGCGTTTTAATAATAAAACGGTTTTCCAATCATGACAGTTCGAGCGTGTAAAGGGGCTAATATGAAAGCAGCATACGAAACGCCTTTCAAACAGCATCAAAAATTGTTTTGCTTTTCAGACGCTTAAATAAACACACCAAGTAGTTAAAAGGAAATAAATGATGGGTCTGTCAACAGACCCAAATATAAAAAAAAAAAATTGCAAATGAAGTGAATTATCTTGAAACTGTTTTACAAGGTGACATCTTTTCTAACTTCTGTCTAGAGTAATCCGTTTGTTAGCCTCACAGATTAAATTTGATATGCCTTGACTCGACTTCACGCCCTAAAGTTTTAAAAAAGAGAATCAACGGTTTATTGTGGCCACAAGTAATTTGTAAACACTGCCACCACAATAATTAGGCAGGTTGTTCATTGTTCGTCCTTTTAACTTATCACGGACTGTCTATAGTCTTCATGGAGCGTAAACCGCGTTATTTATTCAACACAAACACAGGCCATTTCTAAACCAGCGCGCGCTTCATTGGTCAACATGGGAATAATTTTCCTTATTTTCAATAGTTTTGCTGATCATGTTTTATTTTGTTAAAACCCAAGAACTGTTAATAACGAAGAAAACGTTAATTTCTTTCTTCACCGAGCACCTAGACAAAGACGTGGTCCAAACCCAGCCCTTAATGTTTTATTTGCCACGTGCTATGCATGACAAAAGAATTTATAATTAATTGACGTAAGGGTGCCTTGATTGATCAATATTCCACTGTTGTTCCGACAAATACCCCGCACAGACAAAATAATCTTCATCGAAGGGGTTGAGCCAAAATGCGGCTTAAACCGTCCTTAGTTTTTGCGGTAATCGTGCTTGTGTGTTTTACTCTTACTCAAGCCAAACCTCTTTCCGACGATGATGATCAAATTCGAAGATTAAGAAGGGAAGAAGAACCTACAGAAGAGAACAATAAGGAAGAAAGTTCAGAGAACGAAGCAACAAAAGACAAAGAGGAACAAGTGGCTGAGGAGGGAGAAAACCAGTTAAAGGTAAAACCCGAAACGTCAAATAAGGAAACCAATTCTCCCAAACAGGATGAAATAGAACAATCCGAGAGTTCGGATGAGAGTTTAGATGCTCCTGAGGAAGAGACATCCGACACAAGTGGAGACGCACCAGAAGAGTCTGAAAGTACAGTAGAGAGCCTTGAAGATGTTAAAGAACCTAAGAAAGCTTCAAAGAGACAGTTTGGCTTTGGATTTGGAGGTTGGGGTCCAGGGTGGGGCCACGGTTTGGGACACGGTCTTGGGTACGGATTTGGCCACGGTCTTGGATACGGCTTGGGCCACGGTTTAGGATACGGCTTGGGTCACGGCTGGGGCCATGGTTGGGAAGATGGCTTTCTAGGCGGAATGTGGGGGTATCCCGGTGGACCAGGAGGCTGGGGATGGGGAGGAGGGTACGGCTTTCCAGGTGGATGGTACAAATCAAAAGTACCCAAAGGAAAGGAAAAAAATACAGCAAATGCTTCCAGGAAACAATATATTGGCCACGGTTTTGGCGGGTTTAATATAGGACCGGTCGGATCGGCTGGACATGGCCTAGGTTGGGGAGCTTTGGGGGTCGGCTTAGGAGTTTTTCCGGGAGCCTATGGAGGAGCGCCTTGGGGGGCCGGTCACGGATGGCCAGGTTGGTGGTATAAATCAAACGTCCCAAAATCTTCAGAAAAAGGAAGGAAGAGAGATTTCCTTTACCCAGGAATAAATGGTAATATCGGATACGGGCTTGCGCTGCCAGGTTTTGGTTATGGCTTTGGCGGGTTTGGCTACCCGGGCATACTTGGGGCATATGGTCTTGGAGATTATCCTTACGCGGGGGGCTGGTCGTACCCCGGGCTCGGTTTTGCCGGTCTTCCTTACACATTTTACAAATCAAAGATTCCAAAGAAAAAAAACGCGAGTCAAAGGGATGACGTGCCTAAACGGCAGTTCGTCGCAGGACTACCCATGGGCTGTGGTTATCCTGGGTGGGGGCTATATGGTCACCCTGCCGACCACGGGGGGTGGGGTTGGGGGGGCACCGGGTGCGTGTGCCCCCTCCCACCTGTCC